>PISW01006484.1:0-108323 GCA_004023785.1 Mungos mungo
CCTGGGTGGCTCAGTCGGTTAAGCCTCCGGCTTCGGCTCAGGTCAGATCTCACGTTCGTGAGTTCGAGCCCCGCGTCAAGCTCTGTGCTGACAGCTAGCTCAGAGCCTGGAGCCTGCTTCCGGTTCTGTGTCTCCTTCTCTGTCTGCCCCTCCCCCTCTCATGCTCTGTCTCTCTCTGTATCAAAAATAAATAAAAACATTAAAAAAATTTTAAGAAAAATAGGGGCACCTGGGTGGCTCAGTTGGGTAAGTGGCTGACTTCGGCCCAGGTCATGATCTCACAGTTTGTGGGTTCAAGCCCCATGTCGGGCTCTGTGCTGGCAGCTCAGAGCCTGGAGCCTGCTTCAGATTCTGTGTCTCCCTCTCTATCTTCCCCTCCCCTACTCGTGCTCTGTCTCTCTTTCTCAAAAATAAATAAACTTAAAAAAATTTAAAAAAAAAATTTTAAGGGAAAAAAAAAAAAAAAAAGCAGGCTCCAGGCTCCGAGCTAGCTGTCAGCACAGAGCCCGATGCAGGGCTTGAACTCACGAACCGTGAGATCATGACCTGAGCCAAAGTCGGACGCTCAACTGACTGAGCCACGCAGGTGCCCGTTTACTTTTGAATATTGGTAAAATACACACGACATGATTTACTATCTATGGCATTTACTGTTTCATAACAGTGCTCCATCTAGTTCCTATCTAGCTCCAGAACATTTTCACACCCCAAATGATCTCTCTCTCCTGCCCCTGAGTTTCGAGGGAAAACTGGTTCATCTCTGATCCTGAGAGGCCTTAAGAAAAACATCAAAGGCAGCGGGAAGGCGGCTTGCAGGAGAGAGGAGGCGGGGGAGGGGCCGTGAGATGCCAGCCCCGGGTGCCAAGGGCACATGCACTCCTCCAACTGATGCCAACCGCAAGGCTGGTTCGGCTCTGCTGGGGTCTCATAGGAGCTCCCCGAATCAGCGCACGCCGAGAGCCCAGGCTGCTGAGAGCCCCGTTATCTGCCACCCGCACAAAACCATTTCATTTCCAAATATCCCACACGCGAGTCCCCTGGCAGGAAAGCCCCCTTGACATGTGTGACTCCCTTCCCTCCCCCAGGCCCACAAAACCAGGAGTAGATAAAAGAGGTCTTCAGAAAGCAGGGGGTGGGCCCATGAGTACCAGGGGGACCAGATATGGGGGGGGGCCCTCATCGGCACCCTCTGAGCGGCTCTGGGTGTGAAGCCCTGCAGCACCCAATCCTCCCCTCATGAGAAAAGGGAGGTGAGGGCAGCCGGCCCTCCAGCCTTCCTTCCGGCCCCCCCCAGGGGTGTTTGTCCAGCCGGTCTCAGGGGGGAACTGAGAAAACAGGGGTGCCAAAGCAGCCTTGTCCATGAGGCTAACCGCGCCCCATAGAAAGGCTGGCCCTTTTCTGAAATGATGTTGCTGGCGTTCATATGCTTTTAGGAATCGGGGCTGAGAACAGGTGGTGGGGTTGTGTTTTAATTTGGCGCCATGAAAACGTACTTTGTCCTTCACCCCCAATCTTGGAAAATTCACAGATGCGTGAAATTCTCAATTCTGTTGAGACCCTGGCCTCCTTGTGACTAAGAGCAGCCCCCCTCCCCATCCCGAGCAGGGAGGCGTATCCCAGAGAGAAGAAGAGAGCATCAACCTCCTTCTTTTTACTTATTTACTTTGAGAGAAAGAGAGAGAAGAGAGAACAAGGGGAAGAGGGGAAGGGAGAGAGCAGGACAGAGGATCTGAAGTGGGCTCTGTGCCCGCAGACAGCGTGACTCGGGGCTCCGACTCACAAACCACAAGTGCGTGATCTGAGCTGAAGTCAGACTGAGCCCCCCAGGCACCCCGCAAGCTTCTTCTGTTAATTGTTCTGATTAGGGAACATGTCGGCATTTCAAACAGCAAGGAGAACAGTGTAATAAACCCTAACATGCCATCCCTTGGCTTCCAAAATTATCACCAAAAGCCAAGTTTGCCTTATCTTCACCCTTATGTTCTCCCTCCAGGTTATGATCTCAGTATGTATTTCCAAAAAGTAAAGACTCTTGACTTGAGAAAACATAACTACAATATATTATACCAACAATTTCTTTAAAAACATTTTTAATGTTTTATTATTTTTGAGAGAGAGAGAGAGACAGTGTGACCAGGGGAGGGGCAGAGAGAAAGGGAGACACAGAATCTGAACCCAACAGTGTATTAAGAAAATTGTACATTAAGGGGCCCCTGGGTGGCTCAGCCTTTGGCTCAGGTCATGATCTCACAGCTCTTGAGTTCAAGCCCCACGTTGGGCTCTGTGTTGACAGCTCAGAGTCTGGAACCTGCTTCAGATTCTGTGTCTCCCTCTCTCTCTGTCCAACACCTACTCTGCTCTGTCTCACTCAAAAAAAAAAAAAAAAAAAATATATATATATATATATATATATATATATATATATATATATATATATATTCAGAACAAGGAAGCTAAAATTAGATTTTTTTAAAAAAGAAAAAAAATAGCATATCGTGATCAAGTAAGGTTTATCAGGGCGCTGGGGTAGCTCGGCTGTTTAAGAGTCTGACTTTAGCTCAGGCCATGATCTCATGCCTTGTGGGTGTGAGCCCCATGCCTGCCTCTGCACTGATGGTGTGGAGCCTGCTTGGGATTCTCTCTCCCTCTCTATGCCCCTCTCCCATTCACTCACTCATGCCTGCATGTGCTCTTTCTCTCTCAAAATAAATTTAAAAACTTAAAAAAAAAAAGTAGGGTTTATCACAGGAATGCAAGGATAGCTCAGACTAAGAAAACTTATCATTGCTAATCCATCATGTTAGCAGGCTAAACAGAGTAAATCATGTGATTATGCAATTCCTACAGAGAAAACATCTGATATCATCAATCAAGAATGTCATACAGAAAGGGGCCTGGATGGCTCAGTTGGTTAAGCATCTGACTTCAGCTCAGGTCATGATCTCACAGCTCATGAATTTGAGTCCCACAATGGGCTCTGTGCTGACAGCTCAGAGCCTGGAGCCTGCTTCGGATTCCGCGTCTCCCTCTTTCTCTACCCCTCCTACCCTGCTCTCTGTCTCTCTCTTTCAAAAATAAATAAACATTAAAAAATTTTTAAAAATAAAGGATGTCATACAGAAAAGTCAAAATAACAAAGTAGTATCCCTTCAGGAATTATAAGCAACAGCATTTTCATTCAGTGTTTACTGAGTGACTACTATGTACCAAGCACTGTGCTAGATGATTTCTTACACGGTACCCTTTAGCCCTTCATACCTGCCTTATGCAGTAATAGGTTCTGTTATGGTTCTAGACAGGTTCTGTTATGATTCCCATTTTATGCACGCACACCGTAAAGGACGCTTCCCCACGGTGAGTCACGTGGTCCCAGAGCCGGTATCTCCCTCTCTAGAAAACAAGAGTCCTAGCTCTGCCATAAGCCACAGGCACAAAAAAGTTTGCTGATTGGTGTTGAAGGCCCCTGGAGGGCATCATTCCCATTCCACGTGCCAAGATACACGGATCCGCAGAAACCGCGTCTGGAAGCCAGCAAAGAGGAAGAGTGCCAGTCCTTGGCCATCACCAGTGTTCTCCTCCCATGAGTCTCTGGTTCCAGGCAGAACCCCAACATTATTACTCATAGCTCCCCTTTCCCCAGCTGGAGGGGGTGCTCTGTGTATTTAGCTGCCTGAAGATTGGCCAGAGACTGCAAAGCCGATGGAGGCTGGTGAACAGTCAGGAAGAAGTGAAACTGATGACCTAAGCTGATCTAGGAGCCAGCAAAGCCAGTGCATCTGTAGGTTGGGAGAGACCAGCAAACTGGGTCCTACTCTTGGGGACACTTCCTCCTGGGGATTGTTCTTTTCAGAGCAACCCTGTGCATCCTCCTGACTCTTCACCGCAAGACTCTGCTGTTTCCTGGCTTCCAGACCATACCAAACCATTGCGAGAGCCTGGGTTCAAATCCCAGCTCTGAAAGTTACTAGTTGTGTGACCCCCAGAAAGGTTACTGAGTGCCTTTCTGAGCTTCATTTACTCATCTCCAAAATGGAATCAGTAAAAGCAGCACCCTCGTCGGGTTGTTACCAGGAAGAAATAAAGACGAAACGTGCAAATGGCTTAGCCCAGTGTCTCACCGTGCACCCATTACATGTTAATTACATGTTAATTACATGACAGCAGCTACGGCGGCCATGGTGACAGTTATTACTGTTACTATTGCCACTACCTTTACTATTACCGTGGTCCCATCTCAGGATAAAGGAGAAGGGCAGCTGGAGCCCCGAGGTTTCTCAAAATCATTTCTTCGTTTGGAGTCCTGGGTAAAAGACTTGAACAGTCATGTATTCCCATCTCCCAGGAGTCAGCCGACCCCACTCGCATGTCTGTAAATACTGTGTTCTTTCAACCAGTGGCTCCCTCCATCTTTAGATAGTTAGAAAGTTCTGCCTTATTGCAGAGGACATCGGGAGTTCCCTCCTGTGCTTAAGGTTTTCCATGTACCCATCCAGATCTACTCTCTACGCGGTTTTCTGCCCCAGGGGGCTGATGAGTACAAACTACTTGGACACTAGTTGACCCTTGCCCTCTTGCTTAGAGTGGGGGTCGGCCAACGGGAGATGCCGGCGTGCCAGGAGCTGGGGTATTAATACCTCCCCCTCCCTCTCACCCAGACAAGGCACACTGGGTATATTCCTCCACTAAATGGCACCGCTGTTGCCAGGCCGAGTTCTCCTAGGTCTGGAGTTACTCCAGGCCCTGGTAACTGGTCCTCCCGCTTGCACATTGAAGCAGGAAGATAAGGGCTGTGATCAGGGAAGTAGAGAATGCAGGCAGGACAGAGAGAGAAGCAGCCAACCTAGACTGAGGGTCAGCAAAGTGTTTCCCTACAGGCTCCCCAAACTGCAAGACTTCAGTTTGTGATCAAGACTATTTTTTTATGTTTATTTTATTTTGAGACAGAGAGAGAGCAGGGGAGGGGCAGAGAGAGAAGGAGACATGGAATCCAAAGCAGGCTCCCGGCTCTGAGCTGTCAGCACAGAGCCCGATGTGAGACTTGAACCCACAGACCATGAGATCATGACCTGAGCTGAAATCAGATGCTTCAGCCACCCAGGCGCCCCGCCCCTTCACACACACACATACACACACACACACATCCGTTTGCAATTAAGACGATTAACTTTCCTTCTGGTTAAACTAGATGCATCTGAGGCTGGGGACCTGGTCCGCTTTCCACCATTTTGCAACAGGTCCAGGTGGGCTCCAGACGCCAGGAAGTGCTCAGATTTGTTCAGTCAGACAGGCTCCCAGAACCCAGCACACAAACCTAACGTGAGGCACACGGCTGCCCAGCCACGAAGCTCCGGGGCCTCCCGTGTCCGGTGTGTTCTCTGTGCATCACACCTCACCCCCGAGAAGCACACACATAAGGGCATGCGTCAGCCCGTACACACCGGCCGAGTAAAGGAAGGAAGGAGTTAGCTCCCCTCCCCAAATTAAACCAGCGGCAGACTCATTTCATTCGGAAGATTTCTCTGGGGGACTGTGACAAACGGAAAAAGGGGAAATTTTCAATTATGGGAAAGTGGTTGCATCAGGCAGGGTTCTCTGGAGAAACCAAAACAACAGGAGACGCACATAAACAGACACTTACCGCAAGGAATTGGCTCACGCGGTTCTGGGGGCTGAGAAGGCCCAGCGTCGGCAGCTGGCGACCTGGAGACTCCAGAGAGTCGATGGCAGAACTTCCAGTGAGTCCAAGTCTGAAAGCAGAAAAGACAGATGCCCGAGCTCCAAAATAGTCTCCCTCACATCTCCTTTTAGTTCTACTCAGTTCCCCAACGGATTGGAAGGGCCCACCCACACTGGGGAGGGCAATCCAAGGTACTCCGTCTACCTGTTCAAGCGTCTAGACTCCTGGGGGAGCCTGGGGGGCTCAGCTTGTAAGTGTCCGACATCAGCTCAGGTCATGATCTCACAGTTTGTGGGTTCGAGCCCTGTGTCGGGCTCTGTGCTGACAGCTCAGAGCCTGGAGCCTGCTACACAGAATCTTATGTGTCTCCCACTCTCTCTGCCCCTCCCCCCCATGCACGTGCACTCTCTCTTTCTCAAAAATAAATAACATTTTGGGACACCTGGGTGGCTCAGTTGGTTTAACATCTGACTTTGGCTCAGGTCATGATCTCACAGTTCATTGGTTCGAGCCCCGCACTGGGCTCTATGCTGACAGTTCAGAGCATGGAGCCTGGAGCCTCCTTCAGATTCTGTGTCTCCCTCTCTCTCTCCCCCTCTTGCACTTGTGCTCTGTCTCTCAAAAATAAATAACACATTAAAAAATAAATAAAAGACAAATAGACAGTTGAAAAAATGTTTTTCTCCCCCAAATGTTTATCTCTTTGGAAAGAAACAATCTCACAGACACATTCAGAGTAATGTTTAACCAAATCCCTGGGCGCCCTGTGCCCTTGCACATTGGCAAATGAAACTGACCACGTCAGGGATCAAGCTTTCGGAGGTGTTAGAGCCCCGAGCGCCTAATGCCCAAAAAGCACTTAACATCCTGCTTCCTGTCATTTTTGTGATTGGGCCTCCGTGTTCGCTTCCCCACACCTCGGACCGCCACTCAGCGACAGAACACACACACACACACACACACACACACACACAGCGACAGTCACAGCTCAGGACTCATCCAGACAGAAAAGCAGGTGTAACTGGCGTCTTCCCGCAAGGCCAGCCGGGAACAGCTGGATTTCATGGGCCCACCGCCAATTCCCTAGGAAAACAAGACAAGCGGCTGGGAACCGTGAGCAACGCCCCCAGCAGCCTCTGCCCGCCTGTGCCCGGTCCCCGAGGTGTCCCTCTATGCCTCTCGTGGGGACAGAGCTGCCCTCTCGTGGAATGCCGGTAAGCCCCCCACAGCTGGGCTGGGTGGGGTCACGTGAAAAGGAGAGGCCAGAGGACCATCAGAGTTAACTTTTTTTTAATGTTTTATTTTTACTTTTGAGAGAGAAAGAGTGTGCAGGCATGAGCAGGGAAGGGGCAGAGGGCAGGGGACAGACGTCCTCAGCAGCCTAAGTGAACCAACCAGGTGCCCCCAGAGCTGGCCTTTGTTAACCACTAGTTAGGAGCCACACACTGGATCTTACTTCATCCTCACACCTGCTGCCCTGCCCCTGCCCCTGCCCCAGCCATGGCAGTTCGTCATTGAGAGCCAAAGCTGAGGCCCAGGGAAGTCAGGGGACTTGCCCCATTTCACAGATGAGGAAGCTGAGACCCGAGAAGCTGGATGGCTTAACCGTGACCTCAGAGTTGGTGACTGGGGATGCTTGAGACGATGCCCGGCTTCCAAAGAGACGGGAAAGCAGAGGCGACCACTGGTCAGGGAGGAAGGGGCAAGGGAGCCACCTCCGTCCACATTTTCACTGGTCCTTTATTTTTACTCCGAGTCAGCCTCCGAAACCCTTTCTGAGGTTCCTTCCCGGACTACCCTCCTTCCTCTCACTCAGTCCGGCAAACAGCTTCCAACGAATTTTGTTTCAATGCAAATTTATCCTTAGCCTTTATAAACTGGGAGATTTCACATTTCAAATATCTAGACATCTAGTCTTTCTTTCTTAAAAAAAAAAAAAAAGCAGGCGCTAAAATGTGGGCACCGTGGGGCACCTGGGTGGCTCAGTTGGTTAAATGTTCAACTCTTGGTTTCAGCTCAGGTCATGATCTCGCAGTTTCATGAGTTCAAACCCCATGTTAGGCTCTGTGCTGACTGTGTGGGGCCTGCTTGGGAGTCTCTCTCTCCTTCTCTCTCTGCCCTTCCCTGACACTCTCTCTCTCTGAAAAACAAATACATGTTAAAAAAATTAATGGATAAGGAAGATGTGATAAACACACACACACGCACACGCACGCACACACGCACACACAATGGAGTACTACTCGGCAATCAAAAAGAATGAAATCTTGCCACTTGCAACTACATGGATGGAACTAGAGGGTATTATGCTAAATGAAATTAGTCAATCAGAGAAAGACAAATGTCATATGACTTCACTCATATGAGGACCTTAAGATACAAAACAGATGAACATAAGGGAAGGGAAGCAAAACTAATATATAAAAATAGGGAGGGGGACAAAAACATAAGAGACTCTTAAATATAGAGAACAAACAGAGGGTTACTGGAGGGTCTGTGGGAGGGGGGATGGGCTAAATAGGTAAGGGACGTTAAGGAATCTACTCCTGAAATCACTGTTAAACTATATGCTAACTAACTTGGATATAAATTTTTTAAAAAATTAAATTAAAAAATTTTAAAAATTTTAAACATGAGGTAATTAAGCTGAGTCCTGATCCAACACTGGTGTCCTTTTTTTACCTTAATTTTTTTAATGTCTTATTTATTTTTGAAAGAGAGACAGCATGAATAGGGGAGGATTAGAGAGAGAGGGAGACACAGAATCCAAAGACAGGCTCCAGGCTCTGAGCTGTCAGCACAGAGCCCGATGCGGGGATAGAACCCACGAACCATGAGATCATGAGCTGAGCTGAAGCCGGACGCTTAACTGACTGAGCCACCCAGGTGCCCCTACTGGTGCCCTTTTAAGAAGAGGGGAGTTTGGGGGTGCCTGGGTGGCTCAGTAGGTTAGGTGTCTGACTTCAGCTCAGGTCATGATCTCATGGTTTGTGGGTTTGAGCCCCATGTTGGGCTCTGTGCTGACAGCTCGCTCAGAGCCTGGAGCCTGCTTCGGATTCTGTGTCTCCCTCTCTCTCTGACTGTCCCCTGCTCATGCTGTCTCTCTCTGTCTCTCAAAAATAAATAAAATTAAAAAATAAACATAAATTTAAAAAAAACATTAAAAAAAAAAAAGAAGAGGGGAGTTTGAACACAGTCACACAGGGAGAAGGCCATGGGAAGACAGTGGCAGAGTGGTGCCTCTATCGGCCAAGGGACACCAAGAGTTGCCCGCTGTCGCCAGAAGCTGGCAAAAGCAAGAAAGGATTCTTCTCTAGAAGAACGATGGTTTCTGAGCCAGGGCCCCACCTCAGCCCAATCCTCTGGGGCAAGTAGGTGAAATAAGCTAGGACGAATATGACCACCGAGGGCCATCGCTTGGGAATCAAGGGGGAAACTTCCAAAGAAGGGGGAAGTCACCCCTCACAGAGAGGAAGAAAGGCCCCCATGAAATGGGGAATAGGGAACCACCTAACCCCCAGTGGCTAAACACCTGGGCAATTGTCAACAGGTGTTTACCGAGCACCTGCTCTGTGAATGCTCCCGAGTGTAGACTCAGGGCAACTGCCCAGCTATCCGTCTTTAGCCCACGTAAAGACTGTGAGGTGACAAGGTACATCCTTTACAAGAATTGCGAGCCCTGATTATGGTAAAAGAAACATTCAACGGCCCCCACCGTAGGGAAGTCGCGTGAATGGACGGAAGTGGATGTTCTCGCTACGAACGTACATATCTTGTTATATACCGCTTCATTCTAAGATGTTCTGCTGCAAATTTCCCCCAGAAGACCCTGAAGCCAATGACAGCGATGGTAACAAAATAGGTGTCCCTATTTTTATTTTTTAGAGAGGGAGAGAGAGAGTGAGTGCACACAAGCAGGAGAGGGGCAGAGGGAGAGAGAGAGAGAAAGAATCTTAAGCATCAAAGTGGGGCTAAATCCCATGACCCCGGGATCATGACCTGAGCCCAAATCAAGAGTCAGACGTTCAAATGACTGAGCCATCCAGGCACCCCTTTATGCCTCTTTAAAGATGAATGTGACGGGGCACCCGGGTGGCTCAGTTGGTTGAGCAGGCGACTTCGGCTCAGGTCATGATCTCAGCGTTCCTGAGTTCGAGCCCCGTGTCGGGCTCTGTGCTGACAGCTCGGAGCCTGGAGCCTGCTTCAGATTCTGTCTCCCTCTCCCTTCCCCTCCCCTGCTCACTCTCTGTCTCTCTCAAAATAAAATAAAGACATAAAATAATTTTTAAAAAATAACACGAATGTGATGCACAGAGAGATTCAATGACTTGTCCATGGTCACACGGTCACATGGTCACACATGGCGGATCCAAATATCTCTGAGTCTGGGGCTTTAGATCCCTATTTGTTATACTATCTTCCTAGACCTGGACCATCTGGTCAGATGACCGGTGAAGCAACAGAGCACATAAATATCATGTAGACGTAAGGAGAGGGGACCCAGTGACAACGCCTTTTCCTTCGAACATCATTTCCCAGCTGGGTTTCCGATGGAGTTGCCATATCTCACCCTGGAAGGCTGGAAGACTCCGGGCACGTGGACACAAAAACCAAAAGTGTTTTCAGAAACAATCAGTAAATAACCAGGGCACAAATTATTACCCAGCAAGTCTCAGAAAAGAGCAGGCAAATCATCCTCCTCTGACTGGGTGTTAAATTAGAAAGCGAATTATGGAAACACTAACTGTGTACCGAAACACAATTTTCAAATGAGTGCTATTTGTCTGGTTTGCTTCCTGGAAATCAGCCAGTCTCTCCACCTCGCAATTAGAGGCAGCCCTCGGATCGCCTGGCTGGAAATGAAAAGCAGACGTCCTTTGTCTATCCCTGACGCTCTTATTAGCTTAGTGACATGATGGTGTTTGGTAACAGCCATGAAGATTAGCACCCACTAGCCAGGCTAATCTGACAGAGGCCATGAAACCCGCCCCCCAAAGAGACAGGACGTAATTATAATGTACACGGGATAAAGGTTAAAATACGTTTCTGAACACCAAACACATACACTATAGCTCTCTGTCGTCCATTGTGGGTGGCAGTGTGGACACAATCTTGCCCCAAGGGGCATCAAGTAAATGTGGAATGAAAGGCTAAAAAGACATAGATTCTTTGATCCAGTTCATTTCCAGAAATTTATTTTTATGAAATAAAGGAAGCCTTTAAAGACTTGTTTACAAGAATGCGACCTCTGTATTATCTGAAGTGATGAAAAAGCTCTACTGTGTGAAATTGATTTAATTCGATGTAGAATGTCTATGCAATGGAGTACTATGCAGCTATGAAAAAGGTGATACAGAACTAGATGCCTTAACACAAAAAGAAGGTGGGGAGGGTGGGCACGTAGAATCAGGACTTGGGATGCCTGGGTGACTCCGTTGGTTAAGGGTCCAACTCTTGATTTGGGCTCAGGTCATGATGTCACGGTCATGAGATCGAGCCCCATGTTGGGTTCCACACTGGGCGTGGAACGTGATTGAGGCTGACTCTCTCCCTCTGCCTCTCCCCTCAGTGTTCACCCCACCTCCTCTCTCTGTCTCTCAAAAAAGAAATCAGGACTTGAATAGACCTTTTTCCTAAGAAGATATAAGATGAACAAGAAGCACATGGAAAGATGTTCAACGTCGATAATCATTAGAGAAATGCAAACACAACCACGATGAAATACCATCTCACGCTCGTAAGGATGGTGACTGTAAAAACCATAACAAAGGGGCGCCTAAGTGGCTCAGTCGGCTAAGCTTCCAACTTCAGCTCAGGTCATGATCTCATGGTTCGTGGGTCCACGCCCCGCGTCAGGCTCTGTGCTGACAGCTCAGAGATGAGCCTGTCTTCAGATTCTGTGTCTCCATCTCTCTCTGACCCTCCCCTGCTCGCTCTGTCTCTCTCTGTCTCTCAAAAATAAATAAAAAACATATAAAAATTAAACAACAACAACAATGTGAATGTTGTTAATGCCAATAACTGTATACTTAAAAATGGTTAAAATGGTAAATTTTATGTTGTGTGTGTATATATATATTTTTTAAGTAATCTCTTTTTTTTAATGTTTTATTTATTTTTGATACAGAGAGAGACAGAGCATGAGAGGGGGCGGGGCAGAGAGAGAAGGAGACACAGAACCGGAAGCAGGCTCCAGGCTCTGAGCTAGCTGTCAGCACAGAGCCTGACGCGGGGCTCGAACCCACGAATGTGAGATCTGACCTGAGCCGAAGTCAGACGTTTAACCGACTGAGCCACCCAGGCGCCCCTAAAGTAATCTCTACACCCAATGTGGAGCTCAAACTTACAACCCCGAGATCAAGAGTCACATGCTTTAATGACTGAGCCAGCCAGGAATCCATCATGAATATTTTACCACAGTTTATTTTTAACTTGAGAGTTTTGCTTTTAGTTTTTCTTTTCTTTTTTTTTTTAAACTAAAGAAAAAGTTAATGTTTCTTTATTTTTGAGAGAGAGAGAGAGTATGTGTGAGAAGGGGAGGGGCAGAGAGAGAGGGAGACACAGAATCCCAAGCAGGTTTCAGGCTCTGAGCTGTCAGCACAGAGTCTGACGCGGGGCTCGAACTCACTAAGAGACCATGACCTGAGCCGAAGTTGGACACTTAACCATCCACTGAGCCGCCCGGGTACCCCTGCTTCTTCTTTTTCTATAATGAGCACATAGTTATGTGACTTTTACCACTTTTAAAAGATACAGATATAACGCATGAAATTAGCCAGATATAAAATAAACTCTCAAAAGATAGTTTGTCAATGTTACTAATAAAGACTTGAGGAGTACCAAGTTCATTCCGAGTGATTAGGGAACACCACCTCCCTGAGAATAAAGAAACCTCATTATTTTTTCTTCCAACATGTATGGAGCGTCTGCTGTGTGCCAGGCGGAGTTCGCAGCGAGGGGGCGCTGCGGGAACGGGGTAGAATCCGCCCCTGCTCTCGGAGGCCCGCGGGAGCCAGAGGACAGTGATCATCGCACACGGTGAGGGTGCCGTCAAACATGAGGGAGTAATTAGGGAGACAGTGTCTCAGGGGAGAGACAAGCCCCCTTCAGAGCGGGTCTCTGAGGAAGTGATATTGGAGCTGAGGCGAAGCCCCTGAGGCAGGAGGATTCCAGGCGTCGGGAAGAGCAGGTGTGAAACCAAGTTCATTCAAACCCCAGTTCTCAGCCCTGGCCCCGCCTCAGAATCGTCTGCTTTACAGTCACATCAAGGCCAAGGCGCCCGGTGGCACCATTGGTTAAGTGTCGACTCTTGATTTCAGCTCAGATTTTGAACTCATGGTTCTTGAGATTGAGCCCCGAGTGGGGCTCTGCGCTGCCAACAAAACACCTGCTTGGGATTTTCTGTCTCTGTCTCTGTCTCCCTCTCTCTCTGCCTCTCCCCTGCTCTCACTGTCTCTGTCTCTCTCAAAATAAATAAGCAAAGTAAAAAAATAAAATAAGGGGCGCCTGGGTGACTCAGTCAGTTAAGCGTCCGACTTTAGCTCAGGTCACGATCTCACGGTTCATGGGTTCGAGGCCCCCGTCAGACTCTGTGCTGACAGCTCAGAGCCTGGAGCCTGCTTCAGATTCTGTGTCTCCTTCTCTCTGCCCCCACCCCCCGCCCCACCACCGCTCATTCTCTCTCGCTCTTTCTCTCTCTCAAAAATAAATAAACATTAAACAATTCTTTAAAAAAAATAATAAAATAAGTTTGGTGGGAAAAAAGATGTCAGTCTAAAAACATCCAGTAAATAAACTTACAGATGGTCCGCGCAGACGGCAGAAACGTGACGGCTCAAGTCTGAGAGGCAGATCCGTGGTGGTGAGGGCGTCCTAGGTTTGGATTTCAGCTCAGCCCCTTGGTGGCTCCGTGACCCTGGCCCGGCGAGCCGGAGGGGATGATCCCGTGCCCACAGAGCACGTGTGCAGTTGAGAGAGACGTGTCCCTGAAACACCAGCACGCCGTCCGACTCATAAAACCGGCCCGCTCCACGGATGCCATTGGCAGGACTGGCCCTGTGCCTCCCGGCTACCTTCTGCTGGTCTTGGTAAACGCTCAGAAGCCTGTCCATGTAGGGTCCGTGCCGGTCCGTGGACTCAGAACCACCGGGACGAGGATATTTCTGGATCAGTCCCTCACCGCCCGCACCTGCTCGTCTCATCGCCACGCCATCTCTCATCCTCCCGTTTACTCACGCTGCCCAGTGTGGCCGCCCATCTGCGAACGCGGACAGCCCAGTCTTTCCTTTTGTTTTACTCACTGATGGGACACGTAGTCACCAAGTGCCTGTGAGGCACGGGTTTGGGGGAGGACAGTCAGGAAGGTGGGGGGCAAGGCTGCCGCTCTCAGAACACTTCCGTCCCCAAAGCAGAGAGATGGCCAGTAATCACCATGTATAATAATAATAATAATAATAAGCAAGAAGACCGATGGCCGTGAGTCAATTTCAGATCATCTGTGCGCAGTCTTCTCCAGAAAAGGACGTTTGCGAGGAGGGGCGCCTGGCTGGCTCCGTTGGTGAAGCGTCTGACTCTGGATTTCAGCTCAGGGCATGCACGATCTCACTGTGCGTGGGACGGGTCCTCTCTCTCCCTCTCTCTCGGCCCCTCCCCAGCTCGTGCTGTCTTGCTCTCTCAAAGCAAATACATGAACATTAAACAAAATGGATTTGTCTCTAGGCAAAGACTTCCCTTCAGAATACCCTCAGGGACGCCCCCTCACCCCTACCTTTGATTCCCTGTCCCGTTCCTCTAACAGCCGGGGCCCCGTCCTTTCTCTCACTCGGGCCCCACGGCTGGAGTCCCACGTGTTTACATGCTAACAGTTGGAAAATTCTTTATCTTGCTTGACCTAAATCAGTCTTGCCACAATCGAAGCTCATTTTCTTTGTCATTTTTTAAGTTTTATTTGTTTATTTTGAGAGAGAGAGAGAGAGAGAGAGAGAGTGTGTGTGTGTGTGTGTGTGTGTGCGCGCGTGCAAGTGGGATGGGGCAGAAAAGGGGGACAGAGTATCCGAAGCTGGCTCTCCACTTACAGCAGAAAACCTGGCACGGGGCTCGAACCCATGAACCATGAGACCATGACCCGAGCCAAAGTCGGGCCCTCAGCCAACTGAGCCACTCAGATGCCTCAAGTCCGTTTTCTACTGTCTTGACTTCAGTAACAATATAGAGGAGTTAGCACCACAATCACACAGAGACAGCATGTGAGCGGGGGAGGGGCAGAGAGGGAGAGAGGGGGAGACACAGAATCCGAAGCAGGCTCCAGGCTCCAAGCTGTTGGCACCAAGCCTGCTGCGGGGCTTGAACTCCCGAACTGAGAGATCATGACCTGAGCCAAAGCTGGATGCTTGACTGAGGGAGCCCCCCCAGGCGCCCCTATAATTATCACTTTCTGAGTACATGCAATACACTTTAAGGAAAAGAGCTCAGAGAGGTTAAGTCATTTGTCAAAAGTCACACAGCTAGATGCTGTGAGAAGGTTCAGATTCCAAGTTGGGCTCTTTCTATTATGTTCTATTTGTCTCCTGGCTCTTCTTGAACCTACAGAATGTCAGCACTTCTCTTTATGGATGGTCCACAGTATCCTGCAGCTTATTTGGCCCTGTAGAGGGCGAATCAAAAGTCAGCCTCTATGGCTTATTATTATTTGCAAGGTTTATAATCAGCATGAGTGAGTTCAGCGTATGACCAAAGGCACACGGAGACTACTTAAGCCTTGAATATCGTAGATTTGAATTAAACATGTGTTCAATGAATAGCCAAGCAGGAAGAATCACATTCTGCCAGTTTGGCGGAAAGGGCACATGTCCTGGGGTTTGTCACGTAGGGTGCGTGCCCTGGCATTTGTCATGCTGTGCCCGTGTTGTGAGTGTCCGTCACACAAGGTTTGTCCTGGCATTTGTTATTTTCGCTTATTCTACAACATTCCCTCTTTCTAATAACACAGCACTTTCAGGTTGAGGAAATACCTTTGTGGGTAAACTTTCTCTTGCCGGGACGCGGTCCCACATGAGCGCCCTCCACGGTCCACGTTGGCAGGGAAGGAAGGTGACAACAGTCTGGCCAGTGGGCAGCCCCGACCCTGGACTCCGGGTTGAGCAGAGGTGAGAGGGACACCGGTGCGCTGACCGGACCGTGCTGGGGACGAGCGGCTGCACTTGACTCCATGTCCTTGCGCACAGGGAAGGCAGAGGGAGGTGTTACAGCGCTCACGCTAGCCCAACAACCTGAATACCTGGACTTGTTCTAGAAGGAAGGGTCTGTCTCACCTCAAAAGATTGACAAATGAAAGCATATTTATAGATTTTAAGCACGCAGGTGTTGTTTTTGTTTGAGAGAGAGGGAGAGAGGGAGTGCGTGAGCAGGGGAGAGGGACAGAGAGAGAGAGCGAGAGAGTGAGAACAAAAGAGAAGAGGGAATCCTAAACAGACTCCATGCCCAGTGCGCAGTCCCACATGGGGCTTGATCCCAGGACCCTGGGATCATGACCTGTGCTGAAATCAAGAGTCGGACGCTCAACCTACTGAGCCATCCAGGGGCTCCAGGTGTTGTTTAGAAAAAAAAAAAAACCAAAAAACAGAAGAACAAAAAACACAAAACCACAATTCTGGGACACCTGGCTGGCTCAGTCAGTAAAACACACAACTCGATCTTGAGGTCATGAGTTCAAGCCCAGCATTGGGCATAGAAATTACATACTATATATATATATATATATATATATATATATATATATATATACACACACATATATATACACACACACATTATATATATATATAACACATATATATACACATTATATATATATCCCTAAACAAACAAACAAAATATGATTCCTTGTTTTATTTATTTTTTCAATTTATTTTTGAGAGACAGAGAGAGACAGCATGAACAGGGGAGGGGCAGAGAGAGAGGGAGACGCAGAATCTGAAGACAGGCTCCAGGCTCCGAGCTGTCAGCACAGAGCCCGACGCAGGGCTTGAACCCACAAACTGAGATCATGACCTGAGCCGAGGCTGGACCCTTAACCCACTGAGCCCCCCAGGCGCCCCTACAATACCTTGTTGTAAGCTGCTTTTTCAGGGAAGCTTTCTATTACATCATGCAACAGGGACATGATATAAAATCTCTGCCTTCACAGAGTGGAAAATAAGTTGCATGCTAGGTAGTAACAAACACTGTGGAGAAAGCAGAGAAAGCTCTTTTGCCAAGCCATCATTTAGGGACCTGTAGACGGTAAGAGCATAAGTCCTGCAAGCAGCGGAAACAGCAAGTGCAAAGGCCCTGAGGTGGGGGAAGGTCCAGCAAGGTCAGTGTGGCTGAACAGAACCATCAGAGAGGTAGCAGGGAGCCAAGTGATGTAGAGTCTGGCAGGCCGTGATGATGACTTTGACCTTCATCCCTGGGAGATGGGAAATCACCTCACATAGCATTTTGAGGACAAGAATAACGCAAGGTGACAACAGCTTCGGCGCAGAGAAAAGATGGAGGAAGCCCCGGCGGCGGCGGCGTGGGCAATGAGCTTGGCTAACCTGGCATTGCTGCCACTGAGGCTCTGCGGGAATGGACTTGGCCTCTTTCTCATTTTGTTCCACAGCCCACCCTTCTGCCGCACCCCCTTCCTGACATTCCTTGTTCCTATTTTTTTTCAAAATTTTTAATGTTTTATTTATTTCTGAGAAAGACAGAGAGACAGTGTGAGAAAGGAGGGTTAGAGAGAGAGGGAGACACAGAATCCGAAGACAAGCTCCAGGCTCTGACCTAGCTGTCAGCGCAGAGCCCGACGCGGGGCTCAAACCAATGAACCATGAGATCATGACCTGAGCCGAAGCCAGATGCTTAACCGACTGAGCCACCCAGGTGCCCCTGCTTGTTCCTCAAATGAGCTCCTTACATCGGTGTCTTTGGGAGTCTGCATTCCCAGACAGCCTGCAGAAGAAGCAGGTGGCATTAAAATCCGAGAACCACCGAGAACCACCGCCCTCAGGTACATGGAGAACACAGTCCTTGAGCCCCGGGAGGGAACGTCCAGTCCAGAGTTCCAAGGGTGACGAATTACATATCCGGGAGGCTCCGACTGGTCCGAGGTGAGGTAATTCACAGAACCGATGTCTCATTTCCGTCCCATTTCCCCCCTCAGCCCCCATCACCCTGGATCACGTGACAGGTCTGCACTGGCTGCTGCTTGGAAGTGGAGGGAAGCAAAGAAGTCTGTTTCCTCTACCCATCTTGTGTTCTCTGGCGGGGGCCCGTATGTTGAACTAACAAAAGACAGGCCAGCCGGACAAGAGAAAAACAAACAAGTTTATTAGCCTGCGCATTAGGTGCGCCCTGCAGAAGCCCTCGCTGCTGTAAGGAAGGGCTGCTTAGAACCTGGGCTTATCCAGCCTCTTAACCAAAGAACACATTTTCCGAGAGGGGACAACTTAAAGGAAAAGGACTTTGACCTTCTACAGGCAGCAAATTAAGGGAAGGTAAATATATGGGGAAACTAATGGTAGGTAAGAGCTGGTCTGACTTTTTTTAATGTTAATTTATTTTGAGAGAGAGAGAAAGAGTGCAAGCATGAGTGAAGGAGGGGGGAAGGGAGGGGGGGGACAAAGGATCTAAAGTTGGCTCTCTGGTCCTTTGTCCCCATCTCCCTCCTGGGGCTTGATCTCACGGGGGGCTGGGGGCTGTGAGATGGAGACTTGAGCTGAATCGGATGTTGAACCGACCGAGGCTCGCTGGCACCCCGAGAGGTGGTATTTAGCAGGATTTGTTATGCAAGTGCCTCTGTCTCCACAGTAAGGGTCTGGAGTTGTCTTCAGTGATTAACTTCTGTCCTTCCTGGCTTCCGGGAAGGGGAGACCCCTTCGCAAATTTCTGTCTTGCTTGTAGGCAAGTAGGGAGAAGGCAGAGAGTTTTTCTTGAAACTGTTTCTTTCCAGGTGCCCTTAGCTCAAAATAATCCTTATGCCAAAGTGGTGTATTTTGCGGTGGCATATTCTGCTACCCTTCTGCTACCAGGCCATTTAAAATAAGTAAAACCTTAATCTGCTGTAGAATTATGGCCAGGGAGGGGCGCTAACCATAAGAAACTCTTAAATATAGAGAACAAACAGAGGGCTGCTGGAGGGGTTATAGGAGGGGGGATGGGGTAAATGGGTGAGGGGCGTTAAGGAATCTACGCTTCAAATCATTGTTGTACTACCTGCTAACTAAGTTGGATGTAAATTTAAAAAGTTATTTTAAAAAATTAGACATTAAAAAAAAACATGGCCCTACATTTCCCCCAAAGTCTCTAGCGATTGAATGTATACATCACACAAGTTAATATTGAGCATCATTTTCTTTGGTGAACTCCTGTCCGTCTTTCAGAACCCAGCGAAGGGGTCGCCTTCTCAGAGAAGACTTCCTGGATGTTCCTCTAAAGAGATGAAGTATTCCCTGCCCTTAACCTTTGCAGAGATCATTTTCACCAAAACACATGAACGACAACACAACAAAACAAAACAAAAACCCACAAGTAACTATGTAAGGTGTTAATTACCTTGATTATGGTAACATTTCATAATGTCTATGGGTATCAAATCATCACCCTATATACTTTAAATATATTACTTTTTAAAAAATGAAGTATAGGGGCACCTGGGGGGCTCAGTGGGTTAAGCGGTCGACTCTTGATCTCAGCTCCAGTCATGATCTCATCATGGTTGGTGAGTTTGAACCCCGCATCAGGCTCCACACTGACAGTGTGGGATTCTCTCTCTCCTTCTCTCTCTGTCTCTCCCCTTCGCTCGTCGCGTGCGCACTCTCTCAATAAACTTAAAAAAAAAAAAAAAACCTTTAAGGACGCCTGGGTAGCGTTCAACTTCAGCTCAGGTCATGATCTCACGGTTTGTGTGTTTGATCCCCACATCAGGCTCTGTGCTGACAGCTCGGAGCCTGGAGTCTGTCTTCAGATTCTGTGTCTCCCTCTCTCTCTGACCCTCCCCTGCTCACACACACACTCTCTCTCTCAAAAATAAAGAAAACGTTAGGGGCGCCTGGGTGGCTCAGTTGGTTAAACATCCGACTTCGGCTCAGGTCAGATCTCACGTTCGTGGGTTCGAGCCCCACGTCAGGCTCTGTGCTGACAGCTAGCTCAGAGCCTGGAGCCTGCTTCCGGTTCTGTGTCTCCTTCTCTCTCTGCCCCGCCCCCTCTCATGCTCTGTCTCTCTCTGTATCAAAAATAAATAAAACATTACAAAAAATTTAAAAAAAAAATAAAGAAAACGTTAAACATTTCTTTAAAAAGCCTTTAAAAAATGAAGTATAGTTGGCACACGATGTTCCAGTGGCTTCACGTGTACGACATGGTGATGTGACAGTTCCGTGTGTAATGTGACGCTCACAAGTGTATCTACCATCCGTCTCCAGACGACACTATTGCAACACCATCGACTCTATCTCCCGTGTGGTACCTTTCCTCCCTATAATATCTATGCCCCATAACTGTGAGCCCGTACCTCCTCTCCCCTGCACCCATTTTGCCTATCTCCCCACCCCCCAAACTTATTATAGTTTTATCTTTCAGTGATACCACAATAGAGTTGAAAAGTAAAATAACAATAATCAACTAACAAATGCCTTGCCTAGATTTCTTTTGCCACATAAGTCAGACTTTTAAAAATTATGAAACATTTTGGGGCGCCTGGGTGGCTCAGTCGGTTAAGCGTCCGACTTCGGCTCAGGTCAGATCTCACGTTCCTAGGTTCAAGCCCCGCGTCAGGCTCTGTGCTGACAGCTAGCTCGGAGCCTGGAGCCTGCTTCTGGTTCTGTGTCTCCTTCTCTATCTGCCCCTCCCCCTCTCATGCTCTGTCTCTCTCTGTATCAAAAATAAATAAAACATTAAAAAAAAGTTTTAAAAAAATTATGAAACATTTTGGGGCATCTGGGTGGCTCAATTAGTTAAACATTAGGATTTTCTCTGTCCTCCTCCCCTGCTCATTCCTTCTCTCTCTCTCTCTCTCTCTCTCTCTCTCTCTCTCTCTCTCTCTCTCTCTCTGTCAAATAAAAAAGAATTATGAAGTGTTTCAAACACACGCTGCAGAGAAAGCTTAGCAGACACCTGCCTATCTATTGCTTAGAGTAAACACATGGAAACAGTCTGCAAAATTTGCATAAAGCCTCTTGTAAAAATGGGGAACTAACTTACTAAATAAAATGTTACATGAGCACCTGGGTGGCCCAGTCAGTGAAGCGGAGAAGGACTCTAGATTTTGGCTCAGGTCATGATCTCCCGGTTTGTGAGTTCAAGTCCCACATGGGGCTCTGTGCTCTCCAGTGCAGAGCCTGCTTTGGATCTCTCTCTCTTGCTCTCTCTCTCTCCCTCTTTCTTCTCTCTCGCTTCCCCCTCTCAAAAAAAAAAAAACATTATAAATAAAATGTAACATGTGTAACATGTGTAACCATGCCCTCCCTCCTGTCTTTCCTCTTCTCTTTAGAGTAAAGAATAAAGAAAAGATCAGCCAGGGAGGAGTCCAGCGCAGAAAAATCAGCGCTTTTTGATGCAAGACTCTCTCCCATCTTTGGCTAAGTCTCCCAAGATCGATGGTATCTGGAGGAGGAAAACCCCATTACGGAAGGTGCGAGAGAACGCGATGGCTGTTGATGAGTCAGTAAGGGGAGAATAATTATGTGAAAAGAGCCGAGGACAGGGACAGTCGTCAATGTCACTCGTGTCCTGAATTCCGCACATCCGGCGTCCGTAGCGTCGTGCTCCGGTAGACGGTCTGCCTTCCTGAGTGAGCTCCAGGGCTCGTCAGGACCCGACGAAGTTGGTGTCAACGAGGGAGGCCAGTCCCGTCCGGGGAGGCCAGAGGTCAGGGAGGCCAGAGGTCAGGGAGGCCAGAGGTCAGGGAGGAAGGTGGGCGTCTAACATCCCACCTTGTGTTGTGCTAACATCGGAAACGACTTCAGGATGAGGGAAAAGTTTGTCGGCCCTCAGTAGACTCACAATGAATTGAAATCGAATGAATGAATGAATGAACGGACTAGTGAGTTCTCTGCCACCGAGGAGCGGTGCCCAGGCTCCCCATCTCCTTCTCCCCGTGAGCTGAGGACCTTGAAATACTGCGATCAGTCCCTGCAGCCTTCCTCACTCAAGACACCTTGACATCCTGGGGCGCCTGGGGGGCTCAGTTGCTTAAACGTCCAACTTCAGCTCAGGTCATGATCTCACAGTTTGTGAGTTCAAGCCCCACGTTGGGCTCTGTGTTGACAGCTCAGAGCCTGGAGCCTGCTTTGGAAGCAGGATTCTGGGTCTCCCTCTCTGCCCCTCCCTTGTGCTCTCTCTCATAAATAAACAAATAAAAATTTTTTAAAAATCTTGATATCCTTTCCCCTTCTCTCCTTTATATATCTTAATTTCTTTTTTTTAAGTTTATTTATTTTAAGAAAGAGCACGCGCGTGCACAAACACACATGAACACATACACAGGAGCGGGGGGAAGGGCTGAGAGAGAGGGTGGGAGAGAGAGAGACAGAGACAGAGACAGAGAGAATCCCAAGTAGTCTCCACACTAGAAGTACAGAGCCCGACCCCGGGGCTTGAACTCACAAAACCGTGACATCGTGACCTGAACCAAAACTGAGAGTCGGACTCTTAACCAAATGAGCCACCCAGCTGCCACTACACATCTTCGTTTCTGACTTCTCTTGTTTTATACTTTTTGACACCCTTGTCCTTAGTCCTGTTATAAAATGCTTCCAATCTTCTTTTGAAGTTAGTAAGAGTTCGAATCAGTGACATTTTTCAGCCAGAGAATCGTTTTCAATCTGGCTGATCAGAAAATAGCTTTTTTGTTAAAGCAGAGCATCGCAAAGCTTTCTTGACAGGAACTAGCTTGCGTGATTTCTGACTGCGTCCCGACTCAAGACACACCAGTGATGTTGGGATAATGTGTGGGATTCTGTCTGTGATAGCTTTGCAGGCCGACAGAGCAGGACTCAGGTCATTCAACGTCTTGAACTCTGTTTTCTGCCCTTGACAATGGACGTAATGCACACAGACTTGGAGGTTATCTCTAAGGATAATCCCCATATGATCCAGCAATTCGACTTCCACTTGGGGGAAACATACCAGAAAGATTTGACAGCCGGGACTCAAAGAGATACATTGTCTACCAGTGTTGACAGGAGAGTTGTTCAGGGTAGCAGGAGGTAGAAACCACAAAGTATCTATCCACAGATAGATACAAAATGTGGCTCAGTCAGTTAAGCATCCGACTTCAGCTCAAGCCCTGGTCTCAGGGTTCTAGTTAGAGCCCTGAGTTAGGCTCTGTGCTGACAGCTCAGAGCCTGGAGCCTGCTTTGGATTCTGTGTGTGTGTCTCTCTCTGTCCCTCTCCCGCTCATGCTCTGTCTATCTCTCACAAAAACAAAAACAAAACATTAAAGACACAACAAAACTGGCACGCCTGGGTGGCTCAGTTGGTTAAACGTCCGACTTCAACTCAAGTCATGATCTCACACTCATGGGTTCGAGCCCTAAGTAGGGCTCTGTGCTGACAGCTTGGAGCTTGGAGCCTGCTTTGGTCTCTCTCTTGGTGCCCCTCCCCCACTTGTACTCTCTCTCTCTCTCTCTCTCTCTCTCTCTCAAAAAGGAATACATGTTTTAAAAAATTAAAATCAAAAAACACCAAAATGTGGCAAATTTACACATTGGAATATTATTTAACCTTACAAAAGAATGAGATTCTGATGCAGGTTACAACCTGGATGAACCCTGAAAACATGCTAAGTGAAATTAGCCAGACAGAAACGGAATATCTGATTTGACGTCTATGAGATACCTGAAGTAGGCAAATTAACGGAGACAGAAAACAAAATAGAAGTACCAGAGACTGGGGAAAGAGAGAATGAGGAGCTAGTGCGATTTTTGTTTATTTTTGTTTTTTAATGTTTATTTGTTTTTGAGAGAGAACGAGTATGAGCAGGGGAGGGGCAGAGAGCGGCAGACAGACGGTCCTAAGCAGGCTCTGTGCTGACAGCCGAGAGCCTGACTTAGGGCTGCAACTCAGGAAACGTGACTTCGTGGCCTGAGCGCAAATCCAGGACGCTTAACCTTAACTGAGTCAGCCAGGCGCCCTGAGGAGCTATTGTTCACAAAGTTTCCATTACAAACAATGCAAATTTCAGGAGATGGATGGTGGTGACGGTTACAGAACAATGGAGATGTGTTTAATGCCACTGAATTGTTCAATGAAAACGGTTAAGTAATAATTGCTGTTATTACACATTTGTAAAATATATACATTATTTAATAGGCCAGCTGTGCAGCTTTAAGCTACTGATTTTAGTTGTTTTTCCTCTTCCCACCCAAGACACCCCTACCCTAATGCAAAATCTGTAAAAACATGCCAGGATCCTGGAATGAAATTAGCCAGGCTCTTGGGTGTACAACATAATAAGCAAGGTGTTAATACCTCGGGGATGAGGAACCGTGATTTGTGGGGAATGAATCAACTTTTCATCTGAGTGAACTGAACATTATCAGTTTCCCTGCGCTCTCCATTTTGGGTCTTTTACAGTCACAAAGGGGATGTAATGAGATCATCATTAGCATAGAGACAGCTTTTTCAAATGTAAATCAATCGGCAGTGGAACCTGAAGACTGCGGTCTTTTAGACACCTTTTACTAGGTCAGCTCTGCTAACACGGGGAGCAGAGCTGGGCCAGGCTGGCAGGTCTGGGGGCGTTGCCGGGGTGGGAGGGTGTCCTGGTAGGTTCCTCTGCTTCAGGGCGACAAATCCTTGCCATGGAAACCAGCAGGGGTCAGCCGTCATTAACCCTCCTGGACTGTAGTCACGGAGCACACTCAGGATTACGTTGGCAAAGATCTCTATTTTAATTTTTTTAATGTTTTATTTATTTTTGATACAGAAGAGACAGAGCATGAGAGGGGGAGGGTCAGAGAGAGAGGGAGACACAGACTCTGAAACAGGCTCCAGGCTCTGCGCAGTCAGCACAGAGCCTGACGCGGGGCTCGAACCCACGAGTACATGAGATCTGACCTGAGCCGAAGTCGGAGGCTCAACCGACTGAGCCACCCAGGCGCCCCTAAGATCTCTGACTATAAGCATTTCCTCCTGGTGGATGGTTCTGGAAAATGAAGCCTGCAAAGTGACGTAGAAGATATTCATGTGGAGGGTCTCCGAGTCCTGGGGAAGCCAGAACAACCGGATTTCGCAGCAGTTTCATTGAGCTGGTGGTTAACCCTCAGAAGCTGGTTTGAGGAAGTCAATTTCGGCACAGGAACTGGATGACTGGCTCCTTTAGATGGAGCTCTGGGGCTCAAGGTCATGGCGCTCAAGTTGGCATTACCAAATTTAATATCGTTATCACCTGCTATCAATTCTGTACAATTTAATGGATGGAGGCAGAGATGAGAGGAAAGAAAGAGACCAAGTTATGGAGCCAAGAAAGCCTTTATTGGGATCTGTGATTCCCGGGCGAGGTTCCGTGACTCCGGGAGTGGGGAGTCAGGGAAGTCGCGCCTGGTACAGGAGGGGTGAGGTATTTTATGGGTGAAAGACTTCTGGTCCGGTCCTGAGAGGGCAACCCACCAAATAAGGGCACTTTAGGGACCTGGTGGGATGGGATAGGTGGCCTCCTCTGTCAGGGTGATGGGAAGCTGGGGTTTCATGATTGGCTGTTTTCAAACTGGTGCGGAACATTCCAGGTCCGCAGGTGAGGGTGGGGGTCATCGGTGCATGGTGTTTTTCTCCAACCCACAGCAAAATGGCAGCCAGTCACCATGCCAAGGTGACTCCCAAGGTGACTCTTACAAATTCAGTCTATTATTACATTTCTTTTTTTAATGTTTATATATTTGTTAAAAATTTTTTTTTGAAAGAGGAAGTGTCAGTGGGGGTGGGGCAAAGAGAGGCGTGGACAGAGGATCCAAAACAGGATTAATGCTCTCAGCAGCAAGCCCTATGTGGGACTTAAACTCACAATCTGGGAGACCATGACCTGAGCCCAAGTCAGAGGTTCAACCAACCAAGTCAACTAGGTGCCCCTATTATTTATTTACTTTTGAGAGACAGAGCACGATCGGGGGAGGGGCAGAGAGAGAGGGAGACAGAGGATCGCAAGGGGACTGGGCACTGACAGCCGCAAGCCCGATGTGGGGCTCGAACTCACAAACCATGAGATCATAATCCGAGCCTGGCGCTCAACTAACTGAGCCACCCAGGTGCCCCTTTCATTACCTTTCTTGCCTCACACGATGCGATGCGGTCTTCTTTGCAAAGAATGGCTTACGTATTTTGCGACTTATCGCCCTTTTCCTGCTTGACGTCACCTATTGGGTCATTTCATTCCAAACTGCATTTCCATTAATCCAGACTTCAAACACCAACAAACACTGTGATGTTTGGTGACAGTTGCACAGCGACAGAGAGTATACTAAAAAACCATTGAGCTGTACTCTCTAAATGGGGGAATTGTGCGCACGTGAATGGAATCTCAATGCGCTGTTACAAACAAACCAACCACATGAAAGGAGAAAGTCTAGCCAAAGTGCAGAACCAGTCAATTTACCATAGTGTTTGCTGCCGATTCTGACAAAATGTTTGCTGGGTGAAGAAAGTAAGCAGCGAACAGCATCTTTTCTATCCACCTTGGTTATCTGGGCTACCCTGCTGCCCTGCCACCAAATTTCTATGAATAATTTAGAGTTAGAAACCCAACTGAGGACTCTGTACTTTCATTGTGAGTAGTATTTAACAGGGTATTGGTTTCCAACACCCTTTTTGTTATTGTTGTTTCTAGATTATATGTCTTTAGACCAGTGGTTCTCAAGCTTGGCCTCACATAGAGACCCCATGTTTAAAATGTATCAATCTTGGGTGGTTCAGTCGGTTGAGCGTCCAGCTTGGTCTCAGGTCATGATCTCACAGCTCATGGGTTCAAGCCCCGCGTCGGGCTCTGTGCTGACAGCTCAGAGCCTGGAGCCTGCTTTGGATTCTGTGTCTCCCTCTCTCTCTGCCCCTCCCTTGCTCATACTGTGTGTGTGTGTGTGTGTGTGTGTGTGTGTGTGAAAAATAAACAAACATTAAAAAATATTAAAGTAAAAAAATAAAATGTATCAATGCCCAGGTCCTATTCAAGGCCAATTAAATCAGTTTGGAGATGGGTTAGGTTTAAAGTCCCCCCGGGTGATTTTAATGTGCGGCCAATAGTGCAAATCACCGATTTAAGGAACATTACCATATGATTGAGCAATTCTACTTCTAGGCATAGACCTGAGAGAAGTGAAAACAGGGAATTGACCGGGTATTTGTACACGCATACCAATTACCAAAAGGTGGTGGAAACCCAAACATCCACCAATAGATGAATGAACAACACACACACACACACACACACACACACACACACACACACACAGCAGAATATTACTCGATGCTAAAAAGGAAGGCAGTTTTGACATGTGCTACAACACGGATGAACCTGAGCATGTTATGCCACGTGACACTATATTTCTCGCTGTAGGACTCCACTTACGTGCGGCACCCGGAGTGGCCGAAGTTGTGGAAACAGAAAGGAGGACAGAATGGGGAGAGGAGCCTGGAGAGTTCACGTTTAATGAAGTTGGAATTCGAGGTTGGAAAAATGAAAAAGTTCTAGAGCTGGATGGTGGTGATGGATGCACAACGATGTGAAATGTCCTTTTTTAAATGTTTATTTCTTTATTGTGGGGGGAAGGGGCAGAGCGAGAGAGAGAATCCCCAGCAGACTCCACACTCAGTGGGGAGCCCAACATGGGGCTCAATCTCAAGACCTTGAGATCATGACCTGAGCTGAAATTAGGAGCCAGGCGCTCGACCGACTGAGCCACCGAGGCGCTCTGACCATGTGAAATGTACTTCATGCCACTGAACCACCCACTTACAAACGGTTAAAGTGGTAAATCTCATTTTTCTGTGTGTGTGTTCTACCACAGTGAAGAGAGATGTCCTTTCCAAGAACGAGTATCTGACTCAATTCCTGCCAATGACGTGGGAGGCAGTACCTCCTGGAGGGCTTCTGGGAGATATCTCTCATCCCTGGAAGAAAGCTACGGGACCAGATGTTCTCTATTGTTTCCCTGGACTTGGCATCTGGGACTCGGCAGCTCTCCTGGACCAGCCTGAAGAGGAAGAAAACACCCAGGCCAGCAGATGGATGGGAAGATACAGGCCCTCCGTGTCATTAAGCTCCTATTTTTATTTATTCATTTATTAATTTTTTTCAATGTTTATTTTTGAGAGAGAGAGACAGACAGAGAGACAGGGCGTGAATTGGGAGGGGCAGAGAGAGAGGGAGACACAGAATCCTAAGCAGGTGCCAGGTCTGAGCTGTCGGCACAGAGCCCAGCACGGGGCTCCATCCAACTCATGAACCGTGAGATCATGACTCCAGCTGAAGCCAGACGCTTAACTGACTGAGCTGAAGTCAGATGCTTAACCAACTGAGCCACCCAGGCTTTCTATTTCTTTTTAAAAATGTTTATTTATTTATTTTGAGAGAGAGAGAGAGAGAGAGAGAGAGAGGGAATGTGTGAGTGGGGGAGGGGCAGAGAGAGAGGGAGAGAGAAAGAATCCCAACAAGGGGCTTGAGATTATGAACCTCGAGACCATGATCTGACCTGAAATCAAGAGTCAGATGCTTATTTTTATTTTTTAATTAACTAATTTTAAAATTTCATCCAAGTTAGTTAGCATATTGTGCAATAACGATTTCAGGAGTAGATTTCAGTGATTCATCCCCTATGTATAACACTCAGCGCTCATCCCAACAAGTATCTTCCTAATGCCCCTAATGCCACGTGAATGAGATCATAGGACATTTGTCTTTCTCTGACTAATTTCACTTAGCGTAATACCCTCTAGTTCCATCCACATTGCTGCAAATGGCAACATTTCACTCTTTTTGATTGCCGACTAATACTCCATTGGATATATATATAGACATAGATATATAGATATACACACACATATACATATACATGTATATATGTATTTATATATACATACCACATCTTTTTTTAAATTTTTTATGTTTTTATTTATTTATTTATTTTTGAGAGACAGAGAGAGACAGCATGAGCAGGGGAGGGTCAGAGAGAGAGGGAGATACAGAATCTGAAGCAGACTCCAGGCTCTGAGCTAGCTGTCAGCACAGAGCCCGACGTGGGGCTCGAACCCACAAACCGTGAGATTGTGAGCTGAGCCGAAGCCGGACGCTCAACAGACCGAGCCACCCAGGTGCCCCACCACATCTTCTTTATCCACTCATCCATCAATAGACATTTGAGCTCTCTCCGTACATGATGCTTATTTTCAGAAATAAGACAACAGACCCCGAATAGAGTCACGTGCTAAGCCCACGTCACCAAACTGAGACTTAATTCCAGGGTTGGTCTCTCCCAGAAATGGAATCTTAAAAATCAGCCAATCAGGAGTCACCTGGTCCGCAGGAATGAGGGCCTCTGCCTGATAGACCCCTGCCACCTGCCAGAGGAAAGTGACCTTGCCACAACCTGTCTCCCTTTGTGCCGGTATCGTTTCCTTGTTCCCGCTCCCTCCTGCCTATGGAAGCCTTTCATTTTGTTCAGCTCCTCAGAGAGAGAGAGAGACAGAGAATCCCAAGCAGACCCTTCACTGTCAGCACAGAGCTCAAAGCCACAAACTCTGAAATCATGACCTGAGCCAAAATCAAGGGTCAGATGCTCAACCGACTGAGTCACCCAGGAGCCCCCAGAGTAAAAAAATCTTACAGATAGAAAGAAGATTGGTGGTTACCAGGGGGGAAAGGAGAGGACAGTGAGGAGCATGTTTCCAAGGGAATGGGAACCATTTCCATAAGTTATGAAAGTCCTCGGTCCATAATAAAAGTGTTTTGGTACCAGACAAAGGTGGCGGCCGCACAACATTGTGAACGCACTAAATACCATTGAATTTTCACTTTAAAATGGTTCATTTTATGTTATGTGAATTTTACCTCAATAAAAGTGTTTTCAAAAAGAAATATTTAATGTTTTATTTATTTATTTATTTTGAGAAAGAGAGAGCATGAGCAGGGGAGGAGCACAGAAAGAGGGGGTACAGAGGATCGGAAGCAGGCTCCAGGCTCTGAGCCATCAGCACAGAGCCCAGCTCAAGGCTTGAACCCATGAGCTATGTGATCATGACCTGAGCCAAAGTCAGAAGCCCAACCGACTGAGCCACGCAGGGGGCCCAATGAAAGGTTTTTGGAAAGCAATTTGCTTCCTGCAGGGAAACCCAAACATAAAAAGGTAGAGCTAAAAAAACTACAATTTCTTCTTCTTCTGGCTGCTTTCCTTTCCTCACCCAATCCCATCCCACAAATATACCTTCCATGAACTGTTTATATGTAACTGTCCACACTTCAAAAACTTTTACAATATACAAAGAGATACATATGTCTCTTTCTCTCTCTCAAATGTCTACTTATTATCTATGCCAGGCACTGTTATAGGCAATGGGAACACAATAGCAAATAAGACAGGTGCACTGTTATAGGCAATGGGAACACAATAGCAAATAAGACAGGACCGTGGAATTCATTTTCCAGAAGGAGGAGATGGGCAGTAAGCATGGGAACCGATAAAGATTGTGATAAGGCTTCTGAAAAAAAGAAAACTGGGAAAGAGGTAGAGAGCGATGTGAGTCAGTGGAGGGCCAGGGTGGGTAGGAGAGGGCGCATTGAGCTGAATGACAATGAGCTGGAGAGGGGAAGATTTTGGGAAAAAGCGTTCCTGGCAGAGGGAAAATCTAGATGCTTTTAAAGAAATAAGAGGGGTGGCTGGGTGGCTCAGCCGGTTAAGCGGCCAGCTTCGACTAAGGTCATGATCTCACAGTTCACGGGTTCGAGCCCCGCGTCGGGCTCTGTGCTGACAGCTAGCTCAGAGCCTGGAGCCTGCTTCGGATTCTGTGTCTCCTTCTCTCTCTGACCCTCCCCTGCTCACACTGTCCCTCTCTGTCTCTCAAAAATAAATGAAAGACATAAAAAAAAATTAAAATAAAAAAGAAATAAGATTGTCCCGGATACACTGATGTACTATATATTACACCTACAAGAGACATCACTCCTTCCCTACTCACCATATATTAGAAGTGGATTTCCATGTTGGCACCTAGTCTGTTACTTTGTGATAGCTGCGTATTATCCCATGGTATTGATATACCGTCACTCATTTAATCCTAATTTCCCTGTTGATGGATAGTTAGGTTGTATTTGCTTTGGAGCTACTGCAGAAATGCCAGAAACGACAGGTCTTTACACTTGTGTTTGTATTTCTGCAGAAACCATTTTCAGGAGTGCCCACGTCACCGCAAGGGTCGGTCTGTGTGGACACATTTTCATCGGCTAAAATGCTGGCATGGCCGTGAGTTTTCATACCAGTTTCATGTTTGGAACCATAGGAAGAAAAACTTTCAGATGAAAGAAACAAATGTAGAAATTTGTAGAAAACTAAAAGGTGCAGATGCTGAAATCCTGATTCATTTTATTTGTTTTTATCTTTAAGTTTGTTTGTTTGTTTGTTTAGAGAGTGAGGGAGAGGGGTAGAGAGGTGGGGGGCGGGGAAGAACCCCAAGCAGGCTCAATGCTTGGGGCAGAGTCCAAGGCAGACTTGATCTCACAATTGTGAGATCATGACCTAAGAGGAAGCAGAGTCTGATGCTTAAAGCACTGAGCCACCCAGCATCCTGTTTTATTTTTTATTTTTATTTTAGAGAGAGAAAGAGTGCGAGCAGGGGAGAGGGGCAGAAGGAGAGAGTGAGAAAGAATCCCAAGCAGGCTCCATGTTCAGCTTGGAGCCCGACACGGGGCTCTATCCCACAACCCTGAGATCATGATCTGAGCTGAAATCAAGAGTCAGACCCTCAACTGACTAAATCGCCCAGGCACCTCAAGACCCTGATTCATTTTATTTTATTATTTTATTTTATTTATTAAAAGTCTTTTAGTACAAAATGTTTATTTCTTTATTTTTGAGAGGGGGTGGGGAGGGACACAGAGAGAGGGAAACAGACAATCCCAAGCAGGTCCTGCACTGTCACTGTAGAGTCCAACGTGGGGCTCGAACACACAACCTGTGAGATCATGATCTGAGCTGAGATCAAGAGTCAGATGCGCAACCGACCGAGCCCCCCGAGGTGCCCTGACCCTGATCCATAACTAACGGAGGAGAGGAAGAGAGCAGAAATTGAAAGACAGAGAATATTAGAAATGCCAGCTGGTGGTGCTTGCCCTGTAGGACGGAAATTCTCTGTCCCGGAATGGCTCAGACCCCGAACAAGCATGGCGTGAGGTAATGGCTGTCCAGCTAACCCTGTGTGTGCATCACAGCAAAAAGCGGGAGGTTCTTGGGAAAACTCTCTCTTAAAGCTGCTAGTCCTGGGTCTCAACAGCCATGAGCCTAAAAAGGCAGCCATGAGTCTTGTCTGAAACTCCCCATTGATGCACTGATTCATTCATGAAACATTTGCTAAGCACCTTTCCTATGCCAGGCATCATGCTAAGCATCGTGAATATAAAGAAAATGACGACGCTGACCTGGAAGTCGTTCAATCTTAGCACGAAAGCAATTATCAAGAAGAGTCTCACTTTCCTGTCGGAGCAGGGCCTCAACCCTGGCAGGTCAAGCTTCTGAAAACCAGTGGAGTGTTTTTGTTCCGAATTTCCCATAATTATCCTCTTCAGGGATGCGGCTGTTAGTGACATCAACCGCTTTTGTAAGCTGCAGTCTCGGCAGTTTTTGTCTTTGTCTCTAGAAAAAGCCACAGGCACAAAGGCAGTGCTAATTTAATTAGTGTGAAGAACTAAGCTCACAGGGATCCATCCTCCCTGTGGCCTATGGTTGATCCGTATTGAAGTATAGCATCCGATGACTAATCGGTTGAAGGTCAGTGTGGTTCACTTTTTGAGTCAGATGCTTGTGCTTTAAAAATAAAATTTTTTTAATGTTTAATTTTGAGACAGAGAGAGACAGAGCGCAAACAAGGGAGGAGCAGAGAGAGAGGGAGACACAGAATTGGAAGCAGGCTCCAGGCTCTGAGACGGCAGCACAGAGCCCGATGCGGGGCTCAAACCCATGAACCGAAAGATCATGACCTGAGCCAAAGTCGGATGCTTAACTGACTGAGCCACCCAGGCGCCCCGCGCTGACATTTTTTAAGCAGTAGGGTAGGGAGTGCCAGTCTTGAGTGAAAAGGCACTTTATTTCGGACACATTATATTTTTGTACGTGAATAGAAAATAAAAATACTTATCTCACTCAATAGCAGTGCAGATCTCCTTTATATGAAGGAAGGTTTGAGTTTTTATATCAAGTGTTAATCACTTCTCAGTAAACCTGAGGGTAATCACTTAATGTCAACTTTAAAGTGGGACACTTTTTAAAAGCTTATTTATTTTGAGAGAGAGAGAGTGTGTGTGAGTATGAACTGGCGAGGGGCAGAGAAGAGAGGGAGAAAGAGAATCCCAAGCAGGGTCAGTGCTGTCAGTGCAAAGCCTGAGGTGGGGCTCGGTCTCAGAAACCAATTGTGAGATCAAGACCTGAGCCGAGATCAAGAACTCTGTGCTTAACCAACTGAGCCACCCCGGCATGGGTAAAGCAGGACGCTCTTAAAAAAGATTCAGATAGGTCCTCAGAGAACTATCCGCATGGGCTGTAACCTGAACTTTGCATTAATCAGGGGAATACATCATCTGTCGTGGAAAAAAAAATCAATGTCCCAAAGATTTCAGGGAGTATGAAGATAAACTTAAAGCCGGCCTGGTTGTAATGGAGGTCTCTGGTTTCCTGACATTTACAGCACTTGATAACCCAAGTATTAGGAGTTAAAGAAAAAAAGCATTGATGAAAATTGCTAGTTTAGTATTAAACACAATTTCAAACCACTTTAGCATAGGATTGGAATTGAAAGGTAACTGACAGCTTTTTGAGCTGTCTCATTAGGCAGAATCCTCTTTTATCTTTAAGATACAGATATTTAAAATTTAAATTCATATCGAGATCTAGATTTTAGACCTTAACATAAGGCTGCTAAGAAACATCTATGCTCTGTGTGTCTTCACATTTACTCTGTAATTTTTGGCAGGTTAGTTGAACGCTGTCTAGACTCCTTGCAGAAAAATATCAACAATAGGTGAATTACAGGAAATTAACAGGTACTCCGAAGAACGTTATTTTCCTACTTCATGTAATTGGATCTAAGTATGTATTTTTTGCTTCCGTCCCTCCCCCATGTTTAGCTAAACGCACACTGTCAGCGCGAAAGAGAGGCAGTCAATAAAGCACTATGGGAACACTTGAGCACATCGCATCATTAAGAAGAAAACCACTTCACCCAATGGTGCAAAAAGAAGCTGGACGCACCAAAAAACAAAACAAAACAAAACAAAACGAAAACAAACCTTACTAGGCGAATACAGCTGGATACATTACGGGATATGGCAATCCTCTGATTTGCAAAGCCCTTGGCCGGGAGGAGGGAGGCATGGAAAAGTTTGGATGAAGGCTTTAAATGACTAGTCAAACAGACAGTGAGTCATTCAAAGTTTCCACTAATAATCCCCTCTGCCGGGGCAGAGGCTGGGCCCGAGCGCTTTACGAGCCACACTGCAGTTTTAAGTTGGACTGTCTCACGGTTTTATTCTCTCCCACCAAATGAATACATAAAATGCAAGACGCGCAGCGTCGGCTTCTAAATGTAGGGCAAATTCTGGCTGGGGGCGGGGAGCAGGAAGGTGGAAATGAAGAGCTGAAGGTAGGGAGGCTAGGGAGACAGGGAACGGAGAAACCGGAGATGAGAGAAGGAAGGAATTCCGGGAGCTGAGAGCTTTGTTCTGCGCGTTAGAACTGCCATCCGTTTCTCCGCACCCTGTGCCCCACGGGGCGGCGTGGACCAACCCCGCGACTGAAGAGTCACGCAAGGACGCGCCCTCACCCCTACCCCCACCCGGTGACAGGTGGGGCCGCCGAGCAGCGATCAGACCTCCGCCTCCCCGCGCTGCCTGCCGGGAGCCGAAGTCGCTTCCGGTGGCTCTGGAGCCCCGAACTCCCACTCCCGTCGGCCCACGGGAAAACCGCAGCGGGGTCGCGCGGGCGCTGCCGGAACTCGTAGTTCCGGCTGCAGCCGTGGTTCCTAGCCAGAAACGGGGACGGCCAGGGCCAAGAACTACCGAGGCGAAGGTACGGGTGGCAGGGAGGAGTCAATCCGCGCCGGCGTGGGGCTGGCGCTGAGGCGGTCCGAGGTGGTTGGGGCTGGGTGGGAGGAGATCCGCTCACACACACGAGGAGGGTTGAGCTGGTGCCGCCGTTGTCGTCGCGAGTGCGGAGTTGGGACTGGAGCCTGCGCCGCGACGACCCCGGGGATTGTGTGGCTAGCCCCAGGTCCGTCTGCCTCGCCGCTTCGTCGGGTCAGCGCGGCCTGCTCCCGCCCGGCCCGTCGCCCCCGCCTCCATTTCCCGCCCTCTCTTCACCACACACACGGCCCCCCCGATCATGGATCCGGGCAGTGGCGGCGGCGGCGGCGGCGGCGGCGGCGGCGGCGGCGGCGGCGGCGGCGGGAGCAGCAGCGGCAGCAGCAGCAGCGACTCGGCGCCCGACTGCTGGGACCAGGCGGACATGGAAGCCCCCGGGCCGGGCCCGTGCGTTGGCGCCGGCGGCCCCTTGGCGGCGGCGGCGGCGACCGAGGCCCAGCGTGAGCACCTGAGCGCGGCCTTCAGCCGGCAACTCAACGTCAACGCCAAGCCCTTCGTGCCCAACGTCCACGCTGCCGAGTTCGTGCCGTCCTTCTTGCGGGGCCCGGCCCAGCCGCCGCCGCCCCCAGCCGGCGCCGGCGCCCCCAACCACGGAGCCGGCAGCGGCGCTGGAGGTCCTCCGGGTAAAGGGCCGGGACGCGGGGCAGCCGCGGGGGTCGGGGGGCAGCCTGCCTGAGTCTAGAGTCCCCCGGGGATGGGGCCGGGATGGGGTGGGCTCGGGCGGCGCGCCCCGCGAGGCCCGGCGACACGTGGGGCGCTGACAGCCCTGGGTGGGGCGACCCGGGGCCGGGGAGGCGGCCTGCGCCGGGAGGCCGCGACGGAGGGCCGGGCGGGGCGGGGGCGGTGTGCGAGGGGACACCGGCGGGGCCTGGGGACCGCTTCTTCCCCGGGGGGAGGGGGACCGCAGTCCCCCGCTGGGAGTGGGGACCGTATGGGACGGAGAGGGGGCCGCGCGGCCGGTCAGTGCCACGAGGCCTAGAAGTGAGGACACATGGAGGTGGGAGTGGGTTGGGGGGGCGTTGAGAGATCCGAGGAGCTGGGGTGGGCGAATGCTCGAGTTTAGGGCGAGGCGACAGAGCGTCTCTTGCTGCAATCTCTATTATTGAGACCGTAATTACGTTTTGAATGTCTGTGACACGGAACCGTCCTGAAGGAATCCCAAGATGCATTGCAGTCTTGTGATCCGGCAGAAACTGTTGGCTGTCGATACAAAGATCTTTTTCACCCGTAGCATTTGTAAGCCTGTGAAGTTCACGCAGAGTGTCACAAAGTTAGAGTTCCTCCCTCTCTGAGCATTCCTGTGTCGGGAAACCACATTGATTTGTGTTGCCTTTTTCTCAAAACAGGGCCCGGGCTTTTCTCCTTAGGGACACGTTTCGAATTTTGGTTGTGTTACAATCGTTTGCCTTTATTCGGGTTGCTTGGTGTATAACTCGCGCTTTCTCTCTGTTCCCGTGTCAGTAGTGAGTCTATTCAGGCACTTGAGCTTTTGTTAGCACGTCATAGTCCTCATGTGCCAGTTTCCTCCTCGCTAGTAAGCTTTCTTCCTGTGGTTTCAAGTTGAGTCGGGTCTTTAAAATTGTCGTGTATTCTGCTTCAGCGGTAGCATGCTCTCAGGGGCTGATTTATAGGAACATGACAGGACTGAACTTTGTACTTCCCATGTAAAGGCGCTTCCTTTAGGAACCATCAGTATCTAAAGGAAAAAAAAAAAAGGAAAAGGGGCAATGTCCTTCTCATTGTTTAACCAGGGCGTTGGGGACTGGATACTGGATGTTCCCAGCAATTTGCCAGCGACCGTAGATGGTTGATTTCTCTTTAAAGTTCTGTGTTGTGGCAAGTCGGTGATAAGTGGACGTCATAAAAGTGGTCTAGGAGGTTAATTTCGTCAGAAACTTTTACCATATTTTCTCCTTTGAAGCAAAAAGAGAGTTTGGAGAAATAGTTCTGCAAAGTGTGTGTATGCGCCCGCAGCTTGGATTTGGGCTGCTTCATTGACTGCTGTTTATTTGTGTGAGTGGTTGATGTCTTCCTTCTGAATAAGGAAATTCAGGCATTACTATTTATATATGTATTTACTTATTTATGCATGTATTTGTTTAGGTATGTATGCACTTATTTACTTATTTATTTGCTTAAGTAGCTACCCGGCTTAGATCAAGCCATTTTGGCTGCCGAAACTAGTTCATTACCGGCTCCGAAAAGTTTGTTTCCCCATACTTCAGCATCCAGACTGCTTATCCTGCCATTTTCTCTTTCGGCCCTCCCTCCTCCCTCTGGGGCCACCAGCGCCACTTGGGCTTCCCCTAGGTCTCCTTTTCCAGCCTCCGTGGCCATCAGCGGACAGCCGTCCTTGGCCGTGGTTAGGAATGATGGTTATTGTGAGCAACCCCTTATGCTGGCCTCTTCTCTTCCTGATGTTTGCCAATTTCAGCCTTACTCTTAACCCTTTCTCTGTGGCACGGTTAGTCGTTTGCCAATTTCAGCCTTGCTCTTAACCCTTTGTGGCACGGTTAGAAGCTGGAGATGTAAACGTGTGAGGGGAAGTTGTTGGGAAGAAAATTCCCTACGTTGTGGTCAGTTTTCTCTTTTTCTTCTTTTTTATCAGAAACCTATTTTGGAGTTACTGACATTACCAGCTGCTTCTATCAAATGCCTATTAATGTTAAAGCATAATCCTCCGCAGGATATCTATTTAGACAAGAATGGATGTTCTAAACTGAGGTCCAGAGTTATGCGGCACTGTTGGATGACATGCTCCAGCCCCTTCAGGTCCATAAATTACCACCATCAGAGCAGGGAAGGAGGCTTGGAAGAGGCAGGACAAAAGTTGAAAGTAGCACTTAGGTTGAAATTTACAAAGTGGGAACCATAAAATTTGCAAGATTTTTGTAGTGAGGAAATAGTCACCAGGGCAATTCTGTTTTCTTTTGTTGTTAAGCCATAGCTGGAATTTGTGGTGGGTGTGTTTTTAATGTAAATATCCCGGAGAGCTCGGGAAGGAGTCTGGAGGTAGAGCGCCAGAATGAATGACTTGTAAAATATCTGTGTAGACCTAATATCTGTCATTTCTCCTGAAAACAGGCTAGATCATTTTTTTCGTGCCTTTCTCTTTCTCTCTCTCTCTCTCTCTTTTTTTTTTTTTTTGGAAAATACTTTCAGTGGTGCGTTGAGCAAGAGGAGGAAGATGCTTTAGCACCAAGTGTCATTCACCTTTCTGGAAGGCTGCTACTTAGGCCTGTTTCTGGCCGTCGCAGACCAGAACTTGAGATTCAGTCTTGACCTCAGATCTCTGAAAATTTAATACAGGTTTCCAAAGGAATGATTACGTAGAACCCATTTAAGTGTAATTAAGTATAATTCATGTAAGTATAATTCCCTCAGATCCAAGTGCATCAGCTAAGCGAGGCCCTTTAAAGTGGAGTCCCTGAAATGAATTTAAACGTATAAGACGGGGGTGACTTTAAACTGATGTGTTCTCCCATAGAATGTACTTGAAGTTCCACGTTGCACCTAGTTCAGTTTTTTTCTTCGTGAAATGAGAAACCGATCTAGCAGTGGTGATAAGGGTTACTTGGTGTCCTGGTGTCCTGGAACTGCTGTAACAAAGCAGTACAGCCCGGGTGGCGTTTAAATCACAGAAAATGGTTGCTCTTAGATCTGTAGGCTTGAAGTTCAAGACCAGGGTTCTGGCCTAGGCAGAGAGCCCTCTTCTGGGTAGCCAACTGCTGATGTTTGATGCTGCCCAAAGGGAAGAGAGTTCTCTGGGACAATTTTTTTTTCTTTCTTTAATAAAAACATTAATCCCATTATGAGGGTCCCGCCCTCATGACCTCGGGCACCCCAAAGACCCCATCTAATTTTATCACATTGGGCATTAGGATTTCAACATAGGAATTGGGGGGAGGCGGTTGGACACAGATATTCAGACCATACACAGCGCTTGGACTTTTAGAACGGCTAAAGCTTCTAAAATAGGGGTGTCGTGTTCTTTCCACCAGCCCATCCTCAGCACCTCTCAAAACTCTGCCAGTGAAAACAACACCAGCAGTCCTCAGTAGGCCTTCAGAGGAGGAATTGTTTCTAAGATGTTGCACATTGTCTTGTGGAATTGGAATTTTAAAGATGTTCTCTTTTGTAGTGTTAGTGTTTCACTGAGTATCTTTTGGTAGGGGAAAGATTTTCTTATTTTTAATGATTGAGCTCTATCTCATCATAAAATTCACCTTTTAATTTTTTTAATGTTTATTTTTGAGAGAGTATCTGAGCAGGGGAGGGGCACAGAGAGAGGGAGACACAGAATTAAAATTTTAATTTATTTTTGAGAGAGAGAGACAGCCTGAGCAGGGGAGCGTCAGAGAGGAAAGGAGTCACAGGATCTGAAGACTGGCTCAAGGTTCTGAGCTAGCTGTCAGCACAGAGCCAGACATGGGGCTCGAACCCACTAACCACAAGATCATGACCTGAGCCGAAGCTAGATGCTTAACCGACTGAGCCACCCAGGCGCCCCTTTTCTTCCCTTGACTTACTGATCACTAGACTACTAGATTTGCGCCCTTGTTTTATGATTTTACATGCTGGGTTGGCTGGTGCGTGGGGATTTATGGAGCAGATAAGGCAGCAGCTAGCGCTGTGCCATGCTGAGCAGCTTTTGAAACTGAGTGTTTGGGAAGAAAGCTGCCCTCTTTGGGGCAGGTTTTATTTAGTGTAGATAGTAAATAACATTGCATTCCTTTGACCTTTGCTTATTTTTCACCTCTTCAGGAATTGTATTGCGTGAAAAGACCGCAATTAAAATCTATCATGCGAGTTACGGGAATGGAGAGGACAGATTGTTAAGCCTTGTGTTGCTTGCTTTTGTTTACTGGGGAGGAAAATGGCTTAAAGTGTTAAAATAGTCATCTTTCTTTCTGGTTGAAAGAGAAAGGAATGAAAAAGATTTGATAACCTTTTGGGGTGAGTTAGCAGAATTGGAACGGAATGTTTTGAGCAGGGAATCTGGTTTTGTTTAAATATACGTATATAGGGGCGCCTGGGTGGCTCAGTCGGGTGAGCATATGGCATGGCTTTGGCTTCGGCTCAGGTCATGATCTCACGGTTCGTGGGTTCGAGCCCCGCATCGGGCTCTGTGCTGACAGCTCAGAGCCTGGAGCCAGCTTTGGATTCTGTGTCTCCCTCTCTCTCTGCCCTTCCCCTGCTTGCACTGTCTCTCTCTGTCTCAAAACAAGAAAAATTAAATATGTGTATGTATAGCAATTATGAGGAACAAATGTTTACCTGTGTACAGAACACAGAATGCTGCGCTAGGCACTTGAAGGGGTGCCTCCAAGATGATTAAGTTGTGATCCTCAAGGAGCCTAGAAAGTGACCAAATACCCATTTTACGCACACGGGAGACCCGAGGTGCTAAGAGGGCCCTTAGCACCTTGGAGGGCTTGGAGGGCTTTCAGAGCGAAGAGGGGAGTTGTTCGCGATTTCCCAACGTACAGTGATTTCAGTCTCGTCACCCTAATCATAAAACCAAAGCTCCCTTTTCTGCCAGGTGTTTTTTTGTGAATACCTGGGGGTTTTTTGGATTGAGATATAATCCGCAGGTACAGTCTCCCTTGTGTTTCTGTATTTTGTTAAGTTAGGAGTTTGCTGGGGGAGAGCATTGGTTACTGTGTGTAACCGAAGGACAGTCGAGGCAGACGTTACCCTAGTTTCGGGTGCACGGTGCAGCGGTCCCTCACCCTTCACCGCACTCCAGTCCCGTTGACGACGGTCCCGCGCCTCGTGTCCCCGTGAGCATCACTTTTCTTTTCACACCGCTCGCCGTGGTTTCATTTCAGGAGTGAGTCCGGCAGCTCTGGTAGCCTGTCTGTCGGGCCCGTTGATGTCGGATTGTGCCGCTCCACGCACAGTTCTTAAGAAATCCTTAGGCAACAGGAATTTGGCCACTAGTTGGAGGTTCTTGATTGTTCTGAGGTCCTTAGTCTCCTTTTTTTTAGCTGCAGTCGTCGATTGGTACCAAAGCTGCTTAAGAATTTTGTCTTTGTTGTCAGTAGGCTTCACAAAGCGTGGCTAGGCTGTGGATGCATTTGGGTTTTCATAGATGGCTTTGTTCTAAGGGCACCTGATTGTTTCGCTGCTCCCCCTTGAACCAGATCCCCACTGTAATTCTACTTTCAAGGTGAGAGGACAGACACTCAGTAAGGATTTTCTGAGCCTCTTTCGCTAGCCTGGCCCAGGAGTGGTGACCGCAGACCACACGCTGACTGGGTAATGCTGTGTCCCTTCACTTGAAACAAAACTCATACCTTAAATGTCAGTGGGGTGTTTCCTGCTTGACCATTTCTGGAGAACTCTGGTGGGTTACCGTGCCCGTAAGCGGCCTGTGGCATCGCCTTTGGGGAGTTGATCAGGATGGCATCTAGGTGTTTTTCCTCTTCTCTTTGTACCTTATTGGGGCTGTCTGAAATGGTTTTACTGTATGTATTTTAAGTATACTTCAAGTTGTTTTTGAAGTAGGTGGGCTATAACTCACGTGTGTTTGAGGGCTGTTTGAAAACCGTAGTGGGATTTTACTCTCAGAGAAAGCCAGATCTGGCCTTGCTTTAGGGACTGAATAAATAGGACCTTGGAATGTTAGGGCTAGACGTGACCCCAGCCGTAATATAATACAGTTGCTTTTTGGATAAAGTAATAAACGGTTGATGGATAAAGAGACTGAAGCCTACAGATGCTCCGTGAGCGCAGAAGGTGTCTGGCAGCTTTAATGACATGGATGGCTCTGGAGTCCACATCTGCTAACTGCTAGGTCCGTGCTGTCTGCACACACCCCACTGTGTAATAATGGGGAAGACCATGCTCCTAGAGGTCATGCTACAGCCAGCATGGATCTCCTCCCTTGGGAGTTTGCCTTTCTTCCAGCTCATTCTTAAATTTTTGTAATTGTCATGGGGCTTTGCAATGTTTGCTCTACTACTAAAATCACTGTGCGGTTACCATTTGCTTAACGTGCCCTGACCTTCACTGTACTCTGTGAGGTTATAGGTACTGTTAAAGCATTTCACCAATAAGAAAAGGCTCAGAGAAGCTAAATAAATCAGCAAGGTGACGTCCATGAACAAATGGAGGAGCTAGGATTAGAGTCTAGGTCTGATTTCAAACTTATTCTAGGGGCGCCCGAGGGGCTCGGTCCAGCTTTGGCTCAGGTCACGATCTCACTGTTCATGGGTTTGAGCCCCTCGTTGGGCTCTGTGCTGACGGTCTGGAGTCTGCTTCGAATTCTGTGTCTCCCTCTCTTTCTGCTCCTACCCCACTCATGCTCACTCCCTCTCTCTCCCAAAAATAAACAAACATTGCAAAATAATAGATAAAATAAGGCTGTGAAATTGCTTCTTCATACATTTTAGGAAACGATGATGTAAATGATTTAATCAGCCCTGGTCACTGCTGTCTGTGACATCGTGCCTTATATATTTAGAGTGTTGGGTATTAAGGCGAAACCACGGACCCGCGTGTATGTTCTGCGGGCTCTTGTGTCTGATGTCTGCCTCTGCTGGCTTCCGGTGTCTGCTCCGGGCGACAGATCTCGCAGCCTGCAGTCTGGGTGAGACCGTGCGGTCGCCCGGTGCTGGGGAATTTTGAGTTCATCACTCACACTGTACTTCAGCATCTCTTGAATATCGTTTCTCTGAGCCCTTGTCCAAAAGTGGGCACAGAGAAGATGGGCTTTCCCTGGGGCCTTCCTGGGACTGCTGCGTGGACTGAAATGACAGGGCGCAGGGGACCAGCCCCGTGGAGTCCAAAGAGAAGCTGAAGTTGACTCGGTAGAATCAGCTGTGTGTCTGGTCCCTTCGGGACGCGCAGCGGCAGAGAAGGAAGGCCCCGGAAGTCTGTCCTGTCCTTGGGAACCAGACGGACGGTGCGCGCCTGCGCTCGGAGGCCGGGCCTAGTCTGCAGGGGCTCTGCCAGGGGTCATTAACCTTCAGGTGGTGGGCCGGCCAGGGAGCGTGATGAGAGTGGGAGATCAGGGTGCCTGGGGGGCTCGCTCGGTTAAGCGTCCACTCCTGGTCACTTAAGGCCACTCGGGTCATGGTCTCATGATCCTGAGATCGAGCCCTGTGTGTTGGGCTCTGTGCTGACCTTGTGGGGCCTGCTTGGGATTTTCTGTCTCTCTCCTTCTCTCTCTGCCCCTCCCCTGGTCCCTCCCTTTCTCTCTCAATATAAATAAACATAAAAAAAAGTGGAAGATCAGGTGCGGCAAGTTTGTGTCCAAACGGAGGAGAATGTGTATGGGCAGCTAAAACGGTGTGCTTGTGACTGTTCACTTAAAATTAAATAAAGTTTAAAATCCAGGTCCTCAGTCGCACTACCACCTTTCAGTTGCACAATAGCCACGGGTTGGCTGCTGACCGCCGTGTCCCAGCCCTGGGAACATTTCCATCATTGCAGAAACTTTGTATGGGGCAGAATCCTGTCACACTCGTCACACGGTTCCTCATTTCTGTTCAGTGCAAGACACTTGTGGCATCTGTGACAGCACTGAAATTTTTATTTTTTTCCTGAAGGAGCACACCGTTTAGCTGAAAGGACTAAGGAATATTAGGGGAGCTATCTAAGATACCGCTGCTCAGTGTGTAAAGAGGATTAAAGACCAATTTTATAGCTAAAGCAGCACAAATTTAAATCACTAAGTTATGAACTATACAGAATAAGCACTTTTCAAGAATTGGCCAAACATTTGTGTTGAAAACATGTAGCTTGAGTTAAAACATGGCTTTCAGTCCACCTGTCTGGCCTTGACTGACCTGTGCTGTGTGATCAGCTGGCAAAGTAGAAGTCTGCATGTCCAAGTCTTTTGATCCATGATCAGCTCTTTTCTCTAGTTAGTTATTCAATTACTTTATTGTATTTATAGTTATTGTAATTGTATCTATAGTATTGTATTGTAGTCTGTTATTTTATTGTATTTATTTTCTTTATTGATTGATGATTGAGTTCCATGCCCAACGCGGGGCTTGAACTCACGACCCTGAGAACAGTTTCACACTCTGTTGACCAAGCCAGCCAGGCTCTCCTCCACTAACATGGAGACACCATTGGACGATCTGAAACCGTGGTGTTACTCCACACTTATTATTCCTTCACTAGCAGATACGAACCGTGCAGGACTTGAGAAATCACGGTCACGTTTGCTAACCACGAACAAATGACTTTGGGCCCAGGCTTCTTAGTAGCCAGTCACATCAGGACGTGGTCCACATTATGAATACAACCTGAGTAGAATGAGCTGGAAAAGGGTGCCGGTGGGGGTGTGCGCATGAGAAGCCTGGGCACAACTATATTGAGAAGTTAAAGTGTTTTTTTCAAATGTTTTTTATTTTTGAGAGAGAGAGAGAACGAGTTGGGGAGGGGCAGAGAAAGAGGGAAACAGGACCCCAAGCAGGCTCAGCACTGACCGCAGGATCGTGACGTGAGCCGAAGCCAGACACCCAACTGACTGAGCCTCCCAGGCGCCCCGAGAAGTTTGAATTTAAAAGAACAGCTTGCTGTATCTGATCCTTCTGTTATTTCCCCAAAAATAACAGTTCATGAATGTCCCTAGCATTGCCTTTCTAATGTGATCCATGTCTGGATGTGTGGAAAGCTTTTTTCCACCTTGGCAAAGTATGGCCAACTTATTTCGGGGGCCCTTTAATATCCTCAGTGTGTATATATTAAGCACCTAATTGTTTTTGGTACTTGACTCTCTCTGCCCCGTAAGCTGTACAGACTTAAGGCAAACATATGACAAACGGAGGATGTTGTGAAAAAGAAGACCACGAACAGATTTCCAGTTAGCTGCGGTCTGCAGCCACGGAGGCAGCCTTGTGTCTGGGGTCCCTCTCCTGAGACGCGCCTTACAGCCTTCTGCAGTATCGTGTGTGAGCGGGAGAGGAGGTTCTAGAACGGGAGGTCAGGTGTACGTACCGTTTGGTTTTGTAAAGGGTGGCCGCAGCTGGGGTACCTTACTGCGAGGTGGGGGGGCCCACCGTGCCCCTTGTCTTTGTCCTGCCTTGCTGACTCCTTTTCCTTGTGCTGAGTGATCGATTTTTCAGCAGGGCCTTTTTGACGAAGGGCGAGTTGGTGCATGTCTGACTTGGAAAAGCCTAGTGGGTCGCATGTGTCTGAAATGTCAGCTGGGAGCGCTTGCAGTTGTCTGTCTCACAGGTGCTTGTAGGGGGGTCGGATGAGTCAGCATGTGAGCGCTTGTTAGAAATCAGTCTGGGGTCATGTGCCCCCACCCCCCCAGCACCCTGCGGATCTGGGAGCCTTTCTGTCTGGTCTGGCCCACGTTTGATGGGGTTGAGTTTATTCTTAGTGCTAGTTTGCGGGTAGAGACTACCGTGCCGAGTATCTGCTTGGTGCCAGGAGTTATTTAACAGACGTCAAACAGATGCATCCCCTCGGTTAATCTGTCCGTGATTCCAGTGAAATAACTGCATCGCACAACTTCAGGTGCCAGCTCAGCTCCACCACCCGGTGCTGCCCCCTCCAGCCCCCCGGGGGGCACAGGGACGTGCTTCCTCAGCACTGCCTGGCTTTCTCTCAGAATGGAGCGCTTTGTCCTTCCCCTGCCCGCAAACTTTTCTTTGAAAGGGAAAATGAAGCAAGGTTAATCTCTATTATAGCTGAAGTACAATTCCTCTTCCCTTTAAAAACCGCTCCCAAATGACTTTTTCCTAATTTTCTGTTAATATGCTACCAATCACGTAGTCCAGGGTCACCTTAGACCTGTCACTCTTCCTCCGCTCAGACGATGCCTCTGTTACGTTGCACGCCACCCTCCTCTCTGGTCCCCTCTCACTTGTTCACACGACGTGCTTCCCGCAGTGCTGATGCTGGCCCTTCTGTCACTGGTGGTCTTCGCCTCCCTCCTCGTCTCTGTGCCGCCCTGAGCTTCCCAGGTGACGCTCAGCATGGCACTGCCCCCCGCGGAAGAAGTTGGCTGCTCTTTATCTTTCAGGAACAGGAAATTACTTCCTTCAACACTTCACGTTACGGAAGATGGGGCCGAGGCCTTCTTGGCTTACAGGTCTTTCCGGGCGGTGACTTTAAGTATGAGCTTTGCAGTTCATGAATTCGCTATTCTTTATCGATTGGTGTGCGGAGTTCAGTGACTTCAAATCCTCTGTCACCTTTTGTGTCTTGGAGATTTTTTGAAGCAAGGGCACTTTCATATTGGAATATCATTTAGATATGGAAAATAAAGTTGCCTATTTGGGTGTCAGTGTATATTTCTCCCATGTCTCTTCCCTTGAAGTCGAAAGTGTGACAGCCGCGGAAACGGGACTGTTGCTCGATCTCAGAATTCTAGTACACGACAGAAGTGGCGTCATTGTAATCACCTCTTCTGAGATGTTGTTGTAAGGGATTGTTTGCATTTCAAGGACTTTATGTGACCTTTTAATTTTATTGGTATCAAATAGAATTGACTCAAGGACCTCAATGAGAACATAGGTGGTTATAGAATCTTTTTTTTTTTTTTTGGTTTTTTGTTTGTTTATTTTTGAGAGAGAGAGAGAGAGAGAAGAGAGCAAGTGAGGAAGGGGCAGAGAGGGAGACACAGAATCCGAAGCAGGCTCCAGGCTCTGAGCTGTCAGCACAGAGCCTGACGTGGGGCTCAAACTTGAGAACTGCGAGATCATGACTTGAGCTGAAGTTGGATGCTTAACTGACTGAGTCACCCAGGCGCCCCTTAAAGATTTTTTTTTTAAACAGAGACTTCTAATTCGAACACCTGAGTTAGTCTAGGCTGTTGGTTTACGGTATTGAGGGTTTTGTTGGGTTACTGGAATTCTGTTTTTACTGTGTCTGTAAATATACACATACGTGGATGCATCAGGCTTAATTTTTAATAGAACTTATTTCTATTAAACAGCACCTGCAGAACCTTTCCAAGAGGAACAGTCGTTACCATGTGAAGGTAATTTCCTACGCCTGACCCTTTCAGTGTTTAACCAAGGAAACATTACGTTGTCTATGATGTGTAAAGCCTAGATATTGTTGTGTAAGTGTACTGTATCTCGATTTCTTGTCTAGGTTCAAATTCAGCTGTTAGCATGGAACTTTCAGAACCTGTTGGTAAGAAAACTTCTGACCGTATTAATACAGTAATATGAAACCCTTTCACTCTCAAGATAGAAGGTACAAATGTAAGTGTTAACGGTTATCATAATGTATCCATTTGAACCTGACATTGAGTCTCTGCTGTTGGGATTTAGAGAGCCCCACTAGCCGGACGCAGCACTGCCACCATACACCGAGTGACAGTGACGGCAGATAGGGAAGTCTGAAGGGCAAGAGTGTGCGAGTCAGTTTAAGGACTTGGGCTTGTTGTGTTTCCTTTGTGAAAAGTTCCTTCCCTTTTGTAAATTACTGCTAAGGGTGTCTGGTCCCGAGGTGATTGATCAAGTTGATGCCAAAGTACTTGGAAAGGAACAGAGCCCTCGTCAGTCCCGTGTTCTGATTTTAAACTCCGCTGCTTGTCCTCAGTCAGGGCCCCCGGCCCCGAGATAACCGGGCTAGTGGGAATGGTCCATCTCCTGTTTGCGTCTTGTGTGTCCTTATGGAAACGAAGCTTCGTGAAAATAGCAGTCGCTCGTAGTCTCTGAGTCAGCTCTGACGTCAGCAGTGGGACCAGGCTTGAGAACCGTCATCCCTTTCTGCTGTGAAAGAGGTTTTCTTGCTTATGTTTCCCTAGGCATTAGGAGCTGGAACTAAATATGCAAAGTTGTCGTTCGAAGGCATCTGTGTTTTAGAGTTACAGACTGCGAGTCTTTTTCGGAGTACTGAGTCAACTGTCTTATTTCAGTAGAAAATGGGGAGACAGAAATGTCCCCAGAAGAATCATGGGAGCACAAAGAAGAAATAAGCGAAGCAGAGCCAGGAGGGGGTTCCTTGGGAGACGGAAGACCCCCAGAGGAGAGCGCCCAGGAAATGATGGAGGAGGAGGAGGAAATACCCAAACCTAAGTCTGTGGTTGCGCCGCCAGGGGCTCCCAAGAAAGAACATGTAAATGTCGTGTTCATTGGGCACGTAGGTGAGTTGAACTCGCCGCAGTGAGAGAAATGCCCGGCCGCTGGGTACGTCAGAATGCTGCGTGGAGAGGTTGCGTGAAGCTGAACGGAAGTCATCGGAAACGGTTTTGATTTTTAACTCGATAGGGATTTTTTTTTAAGCTGGCAAAAAATTGCCAACACTGTTTTTGAAGGTTGGGCCGAGAAATAATTTTGTGATGTCACGAAGCAGGACGGGAATCAGCCTCACTGTCTTCCCATGTGGTGCTCACGGAGGGCGGCACTGACGGGTTGATATCCTAGACAATGTGCTTAGGTTTTTGGGCGACATCAGTTAGTTTGCTTATTTTACCGGCTTCATCTAACCTAGCTAGTTTAATTTTGTCTGGCCTAGGAAATTAATTCAGAGTGACTTCTAGATGCTTGTCAGGTTGCTGGTTTAGCATGAAACAAAACCCTGTTTAATTGACTCAGACATTCCCTGGCCATCTGACTTATCCCCCAAATTGTGAGAAAGCACAGAATTAGGTGTTCTTTTTTCCTTCCCTTTATCTCTGCTTCCTCCTGAACATAATGCCACACCGTACTATTTTCGTAGCAAGAACTCCTCTGAAATTTGTAAAGAACACCTGTATTTGCTAAAATTAGCAGAAGGGACGCTACCGAAATGTAGTTCACAGCTCCTTGGCTGCTTTTGCCCTCCCCTGAGGGTCCCCTTGGGTAATTTATAATCTGTTGCTGCTGTGCTCCGTGCTGAAGGTCAGCGAGCAGTCTATTCAAGATTCTTCTTTATCACTGAGGTAGCTCTACATCTTTCTTTACCATTAGTACGTCCTCGTGGAGCTGGGAGAGGTCTGGCTTCCTTCGCAACCGAGATTATGTGATTAGACGTGCTAAGTGGTCCCTTAGTTGTGTTGGTGCATGGAGTGGGCTTTGTTTGATTTTCTTTACACCATGGTTTGCATATTATTGATGATATTATTCCTTTCAGATGCTGGCAAGTCCACCATTGGAGGACAAATCATGTAAGTCTGTATTTTTTGTTAATAGAGTTGACTTGATTGAGTTAATTTTGGGCTTTGTGAGCATCCAGTCATGCAAAGGAGATCAAACAGGTCACCTGAAAAAGTTATAAAGACATTACCTGTAAGGAAAGCTGATGTTAATTAAGAAGGAATTTCTGCAGTGTGATCATTGTTAGTATTTTCTAAAATTTTTTAAAGTATTTTTTTAATGTTTATTTATTATTGAGACAGAGAGAAACAGAGTATGACTAGGGGAGGGTCAGAGAGCGAGGGAGACACAGAATCTGAAGACAGACTGTAGGCTCTGAGCTAGCTGTCAGCACAGAGCCCGATGTGGGGCTCGAACCCACAAACCGCAAGATCATGAGCTGAGCTGAAGTCGGACGCTTAACCAACTGAGCCACCCAGGCGCCCCTAAATCTTTTTTATTGTTTACTTATATTTGAGAGAGGGCTCGAGTGTGCTTGAGGTGGGGAGGGGCAGAGAGATGGAGACGGAATCCGAAGCAGGCTCCAGGTTCGAGGCTGCACCCCACCTGGGGCCCGACCTCACGAGCAGTGCGATCACGAGCCTGATCACGAGGCACTCAGGTGCCCCATTGTTAGTATTTTCTGATGGATTTTAGGCATTCCCTAGAATCTTTTGTTATCACTGTCAGACTCTGATGGGACACTAAGTAAATGTATTTCTGAAAGCTTTTAGATTTTTTTTTAAATAAAAACTAAACTAGAACTCTGCATTATAGGGAATCTTAGTTTGCTTTAAATATAATTTTCTTGGGAATAATGAAAACCAGCACTTGAGTCCGGTGCGTGGGGGAAATTCAATTTTCCATATTCATGAGCTCTTAAATCCTAGGTGGATTAATCAAAGACAGGTAGTCTGGCTAACGTGCTAAGATAACTTTTTATCATATGTAGAAGCTGTGTAAGTATGAAAACCTCATGGTTGACCTTTACAATATATTCTAGTATTGGCTGTTTTCTAAAGTTTACTTATTCTGAGAGAGAGCGAGCGAGCACGAGTGGGGAAGGGGCAGAGAGAAGGAGAGAGAGAATCCTAAGCAGGTGCTGTGCTGTCAGCGCAGACCCCGACCTGGCTGTCTCTTATGAACCAGGGTTTCATGACCTGAGCGAAACGAAGAGTCAGACACTTAACTGATTGAGGCACCCAGGCAACCCTGGAAACATTTTTTAATTAAAAGGTCTTAGAATTTTGGGGCACCTGGCTGGTTCCGGTGGTGCAGCATGTGACTCCTTTTTCCTTCTCTTTTTCTTTTCTTTCTTTCTTTCTTTTTTTTTAAAGAGCATTCAGCTCTTGATCTCAGGGTCGGGAGATAGAGATTTTTACTATTCTTTTTTAAAGGTTTTACCATTTTAATCCCTCCTAAATTCGACCCCTTTTCTTTAAACTGCAGCATCCATCCCAGGATCTTGTAGGGCTTGTCTTCACTGTTAAGTAATCTTGTTGGTAATCTTGGCCAACTACTGAAAATTTCTACAGTAGACCATTTAAAAATAGGGTTTTAAATAGAGATCCTTAAGGTTGTCAATGGATGGAAGTATTGGGCCCATTTGATTTTGTGTTTGTTTAAAAAAAAATTTTTTTTTTCGGGGCGCCTGGGTGGCTCAGTTGGTTAGGTCTCCAACTTCGGCTCAGGTCAGATCTCACGTTCGTGGGTTCGAGCCCCACGTCAGGCTCTGTGCTGATAAGCTCAGAGCCTGGAGCCTGCTTCCAATTCTGTGTCTCCCTCTCCCTCTGCCCCTCCCCATCTCATGCTCTGTCTCTCTGTATTAAAAATAAATAAAACATTAAAAAAAATTTTTTTTTCAACATTTAGTTAGTTTTGAGAGACAGAATGTGAGCAAGGAGGGGGAGAGAGAGGGAGACACAGAATCCAAAGCAGCCTCCAGGCTCCGAGCTGTCAGCACAGAGCCCAATGCGGGGCTCGAACCCACGAACCACGAGATCATGACCTGAGCCGAAGTTAGCTGCTTAACTGACTGAGCCACCCGGGCGCCCCTGATTGTGTGTTTTAGGAAAATGTATATTTTTTGCTTATGGGCTATAATTTTCATGAGTATTTCACTAGGATTCTGTGCTCAACTGGTTAGGAGCGTGCACCATAGATGGCTCTGCAGAGGGTGCAGAGGTGAGAGCTCGACCCAGAAGCCTTTGATTTGGACCAAGTCAAGGGAAGCAGTTCAGTATTACTAAGGAATTGTTTCAAAGTTACAGTCTTGCCTTGACAATGTTTTTAAGTATTAAATACTGACATTATTCATAAGACTGAATTGCCTGAGCAACCCTGGTGGAATTATTTTCTCTCATGTAGCATTTCTATTTGCCCTTTAAAAATGTTTTACTTACTCTGAATAATTTTAGACTTAAAGAAAGGTTACAGAACAGTGCCGAGTTCCCCCGTGCCTTTCCTTCCGCCTGCCGTAGCGCTATTGTGTGAAATGACCGCAGTACAGTCGTTAAACTGGGCGTTCACGTTGGTGCGGTACTGTTACCTAAAGTGTGGCTCTTGAATTCTGCTGGGTTCTCCACACATGGCGTTTTTTGGTTATAGAGTTCCGTGTTGCATTTAGTTGTTCCATCCTCCAGTTTTCGTCTTGATCTTCTCCAGCTTGTGCCCTTGCCTCATTCCGGTCCTGCCTGGTCCTCCCTGGTCTTCCTCGCTTGAAGCCTGCTACTTAGGACGGTCTTCATTGTGGGTTCAGCTGGTGCTTTTCCGATGTAGATTGCGGCTGTGCATTTGGGGAAGAATATCACACAGGACGTTTGTTTGCTCTTTTAAGAGCATCCCGTGGGGGGCACTTCATGTCAGTGTTCAAATTCTTTTTTTATTATTTTGTTTTATGTTATTTTATTTTTTGTTTGGTTAGAGAGAGAGAGCACGAGCAGGGGCAGGGGAAAGGCAGAGAGAGAGAGAGAGAGGATTCCAAGCATACCCCATGCTCAGTCAGCATGGACCCTGATGTGGGGCTCGATCCCACAACCCGGGGATTATGACCTGAGTGGAAATCAAGAATTGGACACTTAACCGACCGAGCCACCCAAGTGCCCTTCAGTGTGTTTTCTTTCCTGCTGGTGCCTTTAGCCAGGATTGCTTGGCCCACGTGTTGTCTGCCTGGATTCTGCACCATCAAGTTACTATTTTCCCCTTTATCTGTGGGGAGATAATTTGAGCCTCTGTAAATATCTTTTTCCTCCGAAACGTTCCACGATTTGAGCATCCATCAGTGAGTTCCTTTATTCGAAAATAGCTGTTCGTGGAGTTGAAATTCCCCGAAAGAGCTTCAGAGTCGTCCTAAACTGCACCGAATACTTTGTGAGTCATGAAGTGTTTACTTCTTTTTTCTCTGATTTCAGGTATTTGACTGGCATGGTTGACAAAAGGACCCTTGAGAAATATGAGAGAGAAGCTAAAGAGAAAAACAGAGAAACCTGGTACGGTAAACGTTGCCGGCCCCGTAAATCCCTGCTTGGGAAACGCTGTCTGCTCCGCGCTTCTGTCGTCTCTGCGATAGCGGCGCGTGAGGCCTGAGGTGGGGTCACAGCCAAGGAGAAGTGACGCAGTAGATCCGCGCCTGGCGACTCTGGGAGTCTGGCGGCCTCCAGGTGTCAGTTCAGACTTGTGGGATGAGTTCTGAGCCGTCCGTTTGACGGGTCGTTCCCTAACCACTAAAAAACTGCATTTCTCGAATTTGTAGTAACCACAGTAGAGCTTGAGTTACCGTGGGATTTGGGGAGAAAGCAGGTGCATGATAGTACTGGGGATGTGATCAGTAACGATGGAAGGAAACTCTGGAAAGAAAAAGAATTATTGACAGCGGTTGCCTTTGAGTTTGAGAGAAAGGGTCTGTTTTGGGTTTTTTTTATCCCTAATCTCCCCTTTCTTTTAAAAGTTCAGATTTATCTGGGACATTCCTGGTTTTTGTTTTCTTTGGTCTTAATTGTATTGCTCTGTATTAAGAGGAAAGATCCTTATCAATGTTATACTGAAAAATGGACTCTATACTATGAAATACAGATGATGAGTGAATCTAAATTAACACCTACTGTTACTAATGCTTTGAGCTTACGTAAAAGGTTTTCACGTGGCAAAGAAACCGGAATAATTTTCAGCGGGTAACCATTGCCCCCCCATGATTGTTAGTGGCTTTCGCCTCTGAAAAATCTCCCTAGATCGCATTTTGTGGGTCTTACTTCGTGGCAGGTGATTGTAAAACCTCACGGCGGTATTGGCATTGATGCTAAGTAGTCTTTCTGTGTAGTCAGCTTGTTTTCCTAAATACCGTTTGCTTAGAGAATATATATATGGCTTTTCCCCTGTATATCCAAGAATAGAACATTCCTCTCAAATCTGTAAGCAAAATGGCATAAAGCAAAGAGGCGTTTGTCCTCAGTTTACCAAGGAAAACATTTTTTGAGCCTTCCCAGACCCGAAGAGGACTCTCTCAGGCTTTTCTGCTACCCCGGGGCTCCTCTGTGCCGCGGATGCACAGGATAAACGGAGGTCCCATAGAGACGCACGGATGCCCTTTGAAGCTGGGACAGGACCGCTTGTCACGGAGATGAGTGTGGCTCCTGGGGAAGGAGCGGGTGGCTGCTCAGCGGGCCATGACGCCACCGTCACAGTTCGCTGCAAAATAGGTGCTGAACCCTGTTTTTGCCTTTCACCTTTTTTGTAAAAAAAAAAAAAAAAAAATCCTCTTCAAATAAACAGTTTGTAAAAACAGGTACTAACGTAGGTCTTTTGTGAAAGCGAAGTGGCATAACATGAACTTTAAAAAAATCAGGATACCTGTAATTAGATATTTGTAAAAGCTCAAAGTGTTTGAATCACAATAATAAAAGTTTTACTCTATTAGTTTTTATTTCTGCCCAGTCCTATTCATGTGATTTTATTTTATTTATTTATTTTTTTTTTTTTTGAGAGAGAAAGGGGAGCGGAGCACAAGTGAGCCAGGGGCAGACACAGAGAGAGAGAATCTCAGGAGGGGCAGGAGGAGAGACTGGGGGGGGGGGCCAGGGCTTAAGCTCACCCTATGTGGGACTCAGACTCCACAAACCATGAGATCATGACCTGAGGTGAAGTCAGATGCTTAATGACTGAGCCACCCAGGCACCCCAAGATTTTTTGTTAAGATTTTTAAATTTTTTAAGTAATCTCAGCACCCAACCACGGGGCTCCACCTCACAACCCTGAGATCAAGAGTTGCATGATCCTCCGGCTGAGCCAGCCAGGCGCCCTGGTCCTGTTCACGATTTAAATGCCGTGTGTTAGATGTAAACGGGATGTCCTGGTTACATCTTTAATGGTAGAAGAATATCTTAAAAACTCCCATGTTTGTAGTAATATTACTCTTCTTGTAAAATTATTTCAGGTACTTATCTTGGGCCTTAGACACGAATCAGGAAGAACGAGACAAGGGTAAAACAGTCGAGGTGGGCCGTGCCTATTTTGAAACGGAAAAGAAGCATTTCACGATTCTGGATGCCCCTGGCCACAAGAGCTTTGTCCCAAACATGATTGGTGGTGCTTCTCAAGCTGATTTGGCTGTTCTGGTAAGAAAGACCTTTCCGGGTCACCTGTGCGCTTGCTGGCAGCCCCACTTGAGTGCGTGAGGTGTTTGACTTTAGCCTCAAACAGCGAGGACTCGGGTTGCAGCGAGCTGTGGCGTATGGTCACAGGTGTCACATTTGTCTCCCCTGCTCTCAGGCCATCTTGGTCAGTGGGTTCACTTAGGCAGACACTATTTCATGTTGTCTCTGCCATCGCTAGGGTCTCTGACCGTGTCAGAGCTTAGTGTCCCCTCAGCGCCGTGCCCGATCCGTTCTGTACGCTCCCCGTGTGCCGTGGGTACAACACTGAGGAAGAAATGACCTGTTTCCTCAAGGCCTTCAGGCATTGTGCAGGGTTGGTGGCTCAGTCGGCATGCTGGCCCGAAGTCACATACAGGTGTGAATTGTGACAGAGGCTTGTGAGATTCTGGAAAACTGGGGGATCAGAAGAAGCATCTGCCAAAATCTTAAGCCCTTCAGACATCGTGATGCTCAAAAGAATGCATGTGATAGCTCACTCACTGTGGTTTGGTTGCAAAAAGCTTCTGATAAAACTGGAACGAAAGCTCTTGACCGCTTGGAGGGTCCACCCGAACGGGGCGCATAGGAGTTAACTATTGGCTTTCTTGGAATAGGTCATCTCTGCTAGGAAAGGAGAGTTTGAAACTGGATTTGAAAAAGGCGGACAGACGAGAGAACACGCGATGTTGGCAAAGACGGCGGGCGTGAAACACTTGATCGTGCTCATCAACAAAATGGACGACCCCACGGTGAACTGGAGCAGCGAGCGGTGAGCGTCGCCCTCTTCCCGGTCTGCGCGCATCTTCCCCAGTGGGACAGAGGTGGTTTTGCTACTGTGGGCTGCGTCCCCCTCCAGTTTTTCTAATTTGTGAGGGGCGCCTGGGGGCTCAGTTGCTTACGTTGTCCAACTTGGGCTCAGGTCGTGATCTCACGGTTTGTGCGTTCGAGCCCCGAGTCGGGCTCTGTGCTGACAGCTCAGAGCCTGGAGCTGCTTCAGATTCTGTGTCTCTCTCTCTGCTCCTCCCCCGCTCATGGTCTGTCTGTCTCTCTCTCTCTCTCTCAGAAGTATAAACATGAAAAATTTATGTCTTCATTTGTTTCATAACGAAACTGGAGTTCACTTGTTTTAAGTTATAATGGAGTTATTTATAAATGTTCACAGGTATGAAGAATGTAAAGAGAAGCTAGTGCCATTTTTGAAAAAAGTTGGCTTCAATCCCAAAAAGGACATTCACTTCATGCCCTGCTCAGGACTGACTGGAGCAAATCTTAAAGAGCAATCAGACTTCTGCCCTTGGTACACGTAAGTGAGCTTTCCTCCTTTTTAGAAAAAGCTGAGCTCTTTGTAAGTCATCTCAGAAAATACTTCCTCCAACTGTGGCTTTAAAAATACCGTGACCTTCGCCCGGTTTGTAACTGTGTCGTCGTCGTCTTCCTGAGCTGGGAGGATTCTCTAGGCCCCGGTAGAAGTCCTTTCTCAGATGAATGACGTGCCCACAGTTTCCTCTGGCTTGTCTTTTCACTTTCCTGATGGTGTCCTCTGAAGCACAAAAGGTTTTAATTTTGATGAAATCCAGTGTCTTGTCTTTTGTCGGTTGTGCTTTCGGTGACCCACTTAGGAAACCCCCACCTGACTCAGGCACAGACACCGCGCCTCAGTCTTTTCTTCGAAGCCCGTTGGAGTTTTCGCTCCTACGGTTACACGTCTGTCTGCTGCGTTTCCGGTTAATTTTTTTGTTTTCAAGTTGGGAAGTGTGAGTCTTTGAACCTTATTATTACTAATTTTTTTCCAAGATGGTTTTGGATATTCTGGGTCCCTTGAATTTCTGTGTGGACATTAAGATCACCTTGTCATCTTGTCCCAGAAGGCAGCTGGGACTTTCGGGGGGGACTGCACTGAATTTCTAGATCAGTTTGGGGAGCATTGCTGTCTTGGCAGTATTGAGCCTACCAGTTAATACACTGTCGTGTTAAAGGGGAAATTCTTTTATAGAATCCTGATTTCAGAGCTGGAAAAGTCCATAAAAATTAAGTAGCAGAAGGTAGTCAATTTATAACAAAATGTAGGCCATTTGCTATAAAATATTTTCTAAATGTTAAGTTTTTTTTTTAATTTTTAAAAAAAAATATTTATTTTTGAGAGAGACAGCACGAGCAGGGGAGGGTCAGAGAGAGAGGGAGACACAGAATCCGAAGCAGGCTCCAGGCTCTGAGCTGTCAGCACAGAGCCCAACGTGGGGCTCGAACCTACGAACTGTGAGATCAGGACCTGAGCCGAAGTCGGACGCTTAACCGACTGAGCCACCCAGGCGCTCCTAAATCTTACGTTTATGAGGAAATTTTTTTTATTATATTTCTAGAGCTATTTTGTTATATTGTTAGTTTTCTGGGGAACGAAGGAGATGAGCTGGAGAATAAATGGGTTGAAGGAGAGAGTCTGTGGGTAGAATGGAAGTATTATCAGAACCGTTTTTTTATACAAAGTTACAGTCCTGTAACTTCTTAAAATTCTTGATACTTAGGTTGATTTTCCTTAATGGATGTTATTATGTTTTCAGCGGCTTTCCATTTATTCCGTATCTGGATAATTTGCCAAACTTCAATAGATCAGTGGATGGACCAATCAGGCTGCCAATTGTGGATAAGTACAAGGTACCCTGAATGTTCCAGATTGGGTTTTATGGGGGTGAAGTCATTGTTCTGTGTTACGAAACAACCCTGATAATAAGCAACATAGCATAAGTGCCTCTTTATTTATTTATTTATTTTAACGTTTATTTATTTTTGAGAGAGCATGAGCAGGGGAGGGGCAGAGAGAGAGGGAGACACAGAATCTGAAGCAGGCTCCAGCGTCTGAGCTATTAGCACAGAGCCTGATGCAGGGCTCGAGCCCACGAACCATGAAATCATGACCTGAGCTGAAGTCGGAGGCTTAACAGACTGAGCCCCCCCAGGGACGGACCTCTAGGTGTCTCCTTGATGGCCCTATGTTGTTTACTGATCTAGATGGATCACAATTTAACCAGCCAGCCCCGTTTACTGAAGCTGTTCCCAGTGAGCCAGTAATCATTTTTAGAGAGCAAGTCCTGCCAGGAAGCAGTGCTGGAGGCAGAGGATTCGCACCGCCCCGGTGATGGGCGCTGGCCAGTGTCCAGCCTCCCAGCACCCGCAGCCGTACGGGAGCGTCGGTCAGACCGCAGCCCCGCCACTGCGCTTTTCCAGTTTTATCAACATGTCCTGCTTCGCCCTCCTCAAGTACTGCATTCTTTCGTTACCTCCACGCTACATTTTTTGAACAAGTATTTTTCTCGTTTTATATATGAGGAAGCAGGCTCAGAGTTTTGAGAGAATCTGAATGAATTTCAACAAACAATTCAGATCTTCCGATGTAGAATTCTGTGCTGTTTCCAGTACCTGCTTTTTTAGATGTCAGGCATGCTTATCAGTATTCTAACTGTCCACGTGCGGAAGACAGACAGTACGGAGTATTTGCTTCGTGTCCTGTGTTTAAGATTAATCCTAAGCCTTCTGGCACTTGAGCGAAAGATTTTCCTTTGTGAGTCAGCCCCCTAAGAGCTCACTTTCGGTTGTTGACGTGTCGTAGAATAGTAATAAAGGTCTGCAACTCAGCTTTCTTCTTTCACATTTAAACAGGATATGGGCACCGTGGTCCTGGGGAAGCTGGAGTCAGGGTCCATTTGTAAAGGCCAGCAGCTCGTGATGATGCCCAACAAGGTAAGCGTCAGTAATGCTCTTACTGGGTTTTGTCTTGAAAATGTTAGCAAGGCGCTAGAGCTTTTCAGAAATATTTGGGGATTTCCATTAAAAGACAGCTTTTTAAAATCCAGGATTACGTTTCATTAACATCCAGTACACAATTTACTCCAGAGTAAGTGGTGTCACAGTGACCCGGTGACAAATGGGGAGGCCAGCATTGGGACTGTGTTAGAGCTAAAAGGTGTGTCGAGAGAGCTCTGCCACCGACCTTTCACAGCGGTTAAGTGACGCGTCGCTGTTAACATGTTACATTAGTGAGGGAGCCAGGGATGAGAAGTCAGGGTCAGTCACGGTCTCGCTGGCCTTTTTTTCTTATATGTCGTTACATTGGATACCATAAAACAATGTGTCCAATCTGTGCTCCGTACCTGTTTTTAGAGAAGAGGATTTACCACAAATGAGTCTTGTCTGAATTCCTTCCTCCTACCTTTTTGTAGTCTGTTTACTTGGAGAGGGTTTCATTAAAACACGCGAAATCCCCGCACACTCTTCCTCTGCGTTATTTCTGACTGCTCGGTTGCTGATAGTGACACACACACATGACCGAGGAGCTGTTACCTGCCTCCCAGAGCGGCCTCCTCCCTGCTCCAGGGACGCCCGTGGGGGAAAGCAGGCCTCAGCCATCAGAACCTCCAGCTAGAGGGTTTGTCCGTTTAAGGGAGAGTTTCTTCACCATGCTTATTCTGGGCACAGTGATCAGGACAAGTGTCCCTTGTCCCTGTAATGTTTAGGTATAATTGGCACCTTACAAACTGTACTTTGAGGTTTCTTGATTGAGACCTTATGCATTGGAGACTGGAGCGGCCCCTCCTAGTCCCTTTTACTAAGGTATTTATCGCGGCAGCCGAATGTTAGTGAATGAAAGTAGTGCTCATTGTAGATCCACAGAGCCGTCACAGAAGTAGTTTGGCCTTGGTCATGGGAGGCAGATTGGTGGTTCCAGGAGGCGAGGGGACAGAGGATGGGGAGTGACTGTTTCACGAAGGGCGCCGTTGCCTCTTGGGGGGATGAAGATGTTCTGGAACTAGATACCGGTGACGGTTGTACATCGCGAAATGCCGACTGGCTGCCACCGAATTGTACGGCGTAAAATGGTTGAAAGACGTAAACTTCATGAGTTTTCAACCACAGCAGGAAGAGAGAGTACAGTCCACTCTGCTCAAGTGAATGCGGGCCCAGCTGTCGCTGTAGGTGAGGGGTCCTGGTGGACGCGTGACAGCCGTTCTGATTGCTGGGCGGGTCGCTAGGAAAGCGTTAAAACTCCCTTCTCTTCAGTCCTGCTGAGTCTCCATGGACGGAGTTAAATACCTTAAGACACATATGCCTGACCATCTTATGTTAAAAAAATGAACGGGCAGGTAGCCTACGAAATGGGAGAAAGTAGTTGTATAATATAAATCTGCTAAGGGGTTCCTGAACTCCAGGGGCGCCTGGATGGCTCAGTTGGTTGAACGTCCAACTCTTGATTTTGGCTCAGGTCATGATCCCAGGGTCATGGGATCCAGCCCCAGGTCGGGCTCCGCACTGAGTCAGGAACCTGCTTAAGCTTCTCTCTCTCTCCCTCTACTCCTTCCCCAGCTCACGCTCTCTCTCTGTCTCTCAAAATAAAAATATATATATATACAACTCAACAAAAGAATAAAATAGCCCAGCTAAAAAATGAGCAAGGAACTTAAACATCTCTCCGAAGATGTGCACATGGTCAGCAGACCCATGAAAAACATCTCAAGGTCTCTAATCGTTAGGGGAAGGCAGATCGGAACCACAGCAAGATGGCGCCTCATCCCCATCTGGGTGGCTGCTGTCAAAGCCCAAACGGGCAGATGTTGGTGAGGATGTGGAGAAACTGGAAAACGCTTGTGCGCTATTGGCGAGAACGTCAGACTGCACAGCAGCTGTGGAAAAACATAATGGTGTTTCTGTGCAATTTTAAAGATAGAATAATTATATGCTCCTGCAGCTATTCTGGCGTATGCTTGCAACATAGATGAACGTCAGAGGCATGGTGCTAGGTGAATGGAACCAGTCGCAAAAACATAAATAATGTCGGGTACTTAGAGCAGGCAAAATCCTCAGTGCTTTCTTTTTTCTTTTTTTTAACTTTAGTGGGAGAGTGAGCACACGCTGGGGAGGAGCAGAGAGAGGGGCACAGAGGATCCAAAGCAGGCTCTACGGTGACAGGCTGACAGCAAGCCCGACGTGGGGCCCAAACTCGGCAACTGCGAGGTCCTGACTCTGCCTGAAGTTGGGCACATAACCGGCTGAGCCACCCAGGCGCCCCTTACCACCTTTCATAAACCAAGAGAACTTTTTGGCCTCTGTCTTAATTTTTGACACTGTGGATTGATTTAAAGAGTCGAGGGGGCACCTGGGTGGCTCAGTCGGTTAAGCTGCCAATTCCAGCTCGGGTCATGATCTCGCGGATCGTGACTTTGAGGCCTGTGTCAGGCTCTGTGCTGACAGGTTCTGTGTCTCCTTCTCCCTGCCCCTCCCTTGCTCATGCTCTGTCTCTCAAAAATAAATGAACATTAAAAAAGTAAAAAGAAAAAAAAAAAAAGAAAAGAAAAGATTCCGCCGGCTCCATTGCATTGAGCCGCAGGAGGCCGTGTTTGGGAGCAGGGTTGTCATGCTGGGTTGTTGGACCGGAAGTAGCGAGTAGCGAACGGCACTTGTTAGTCTATGCAGTGGGACTTCCGGTCTCTGGCCCTTTGTCCTGGTACCGGAAAGTTCAGCTAACAAACCTAGCTCTATTTCACTTCTTGGAGGGAATTTAGACAGCTGTCAAAAAGGTGTAAGGTGGCTTTTGGGAAAGGAGGCGTTCTGGGGGAGGGACGGGGGAGACCACCGGCGTTGCCCACGCGGGGGTCTGGAGGACCGCGTGTGGAAGAGTACGGTCTCGATTCGCCGCCGCCCGTCTGCCGTCGTGGGGCTGTGTGCTCTTGAGGCCTGGTATTTTGCTCTGTGCTACGTGTTTAGAAACTACGGATCCTCTCCACGGGCAGAAACGGAGTACAATAAGGCGATGCTTGTGGGTGTTGCTTTTCTCACATCTGTCTGCGCTTTTTCAAATAGCTGGTAAAAGCCATACATTTTACCGTTTGTGACATTTGGAACGTTCACGGCTGTCACCACTCTCAAGTTCCAGAACATTTTCAGCCTCCCAGAAGGAAACCCTGTACCCATTAGTCAATATTCTTTTTTTATAAAATACATTTTTTTTATGTTTTTATTTTTGAGAGAGACAGTATGAGTGGGCGAGGAACAGAGAGAGAGAGGGAGACATAGAATCCAAAGCAAGCTCCGAGCTGTCGGCACACAAAGCCTGACGCAGGGCTCGAACTCACGAACAGTGAGACCATGACCTGAGCTGAAGTCGGATGCTTAACTGACTGAGCCACTCAGGTGCCCCTCAATATTCTTTTGTTAATATATATGTATTTTTTAATGTTTATTTTTGAGATATGGTTGGGGAGGGGCACAGAGAGAGGGAGACCGAGGATCCTGCGCTGACAGCACAGAGCCCAATAAGAGCTCGAACTCATGAATCATGAGATCATGACCTGAGCTGAAGTCAGACGCCCAATCAACTGAGCCACGCAGGTGCCCCTAGTCAATATTGTTTTACAGCTTAATTGTTCAAAAAACTAGAAGTACACTCCTCAGATATTTGGGGTTGAGACAGAGGAGAAGTGGTGTTCAGTGAAATCCTAGGATTTATGGCATCCATAAAATTAAAATTTAGATTTAATGTTAATAAGTATCTTGGCTGATCCAAAGCCGCAGAAAAATGTGACTTGCAGGGGTTAGAGTGACCGGTCAGATCGTGTTACAGTCCACCATGCAGGGGATGTGGCCGAAAACCTCCAGTTTTGGGTTTGTGTGTGTGTCTTATTTTTTTAAGCACAACGTGGAAGTTCTTGGAATCCTTTCCGATGATGTGGAAACTGACTCTGTAGCCCCAGGTGAAAACCTCAAAATCCGACTGAAAGGCATTGAAGAGGAGGAGATTCTTCCAGGATTCATACTTTGTGACCCTAATAATCTCTGTCATTCTGGACGCACGTTCGATGCTCAGGTAGACTAGTTACTGTGATTGTCATAGCGGTCTCCACACCCCGTGTGAGATTAGAATGTAGAAGCCCTTCGTCTTGATGGCAACATGCCGTCGTGGGTCGGAAGGGAACATGCCGACCACAGCATCTGTGACGTGTGTCACACACACCAGGTCCTCGAGAGGCGGTCTTCTTCGGACGCTCCTTTCCCCTTTCTGATCTCCTGTTGATAATAAGTATTATTACTTACATTCTGCTCAGGGCGTCTTTCCCCTGAAGTAGAGCACAGTTGCCTTGGCAACGAGGCAGTGTCTGTTTGTTCGGAGTAAGTAACTTGGAAAGTTACAGGAGAACACAATTTCTCCATGTTCTTAGCCACTGACCTCCCCCAGGAAGGACCGAGTACAGTGGGTGTAGCTCACCGAACTTTCCGGTTCCGTCACCAGCTCCGACGACTGGTCAGGGTAGATGGTGATGCTGGGGACCAGGTTGGTAACTTCCCTGGGCCTTAGTCACTGAGAATTGCTACAACTAGGAGACGTTCACCGTTCACCGCGGAAACAAAACAAGCGAGAACTAGCCGTAAGTGGCGGTGACTCCCTCCGCTCCGTGGGGAGAATGGAGGACAGGCTTCTCAGAGGATGGTCTGTCTGTGGGCTTCTGAGGTCGGGGGCTGGTCCAGAAGATGGGTCGGGGAAGGATCTCCGAGCTCCTTGGGTATCAGCGCTTCTCACTCAAAAATGAGTCCGTGTCCTGCCGGGACGTGGCTCCAGGACGTCCAGCGCTTTCTCGCCCCGGGGACAAAGACGCGGGTGTTCTGTTTGACAGATAGTGATCATAGAGCACAAGTCCATCATCTGCCCGGGCTACAACGCGGTGCTGCACATCCACACCTGCATCGAGGAAGTCGAGATCACGGTGAGTCGCCTCCGTCCTCGGGGGGCGGGGCGGGGCGTGTGTGCTCTGCAGCCTGTCCCGTCTTGGTCATTTCCGATCGGCAACAGTGAGGCACTTCCGTCTGTACTTGTCTTAAAGGCTCTTTTATTTGGCGTTACTGTGACCACCACCTTTTTTCTCGGACAGGCCTTAATTTGCTTGGTAGACAAAAAGTCCGGAGAGAAAAGTAAGACCCGACCGCGCTTTGTGAAACAGGATCAAGTGTGCATTGCTCGCTTACGGACCGCGGGCACCATCTGCCTCGAGACCTTCAAAGACTTCCCTCAGATGGGGCGCTTCACCTTACGGGACGAGGGTAAGCCTGGCCGCCGGCTCTGGTCGGCGCGGTTTTCCGCCAGAGTCCCTGCGCGTCGTGAGTTCATGGAAAACCTGGGTGCGTGTTTTGTAATATATCCCGACCATCAGCGCTTTAGGAGCTGGGTGACTCGGCCAGCAGACCGAATCAGCCGTGCATTTTAGCGGCGCGCTGTAGGTTTAACGATCGTAATCTCGGCGTTTTGCAAGGAGTGGGCTTGGAGAGCGTTTTAGTCACTAAATAAGACATTCTGTGACGAAAGGCTTTGACCTGGGAGTGATTGCAGCCCATCCTGGCGGCAGGTGTTTGCCGTGCAAGTCTCTGAGGTGACACCTTGTCATCTCTGTGGTCAGGAGACATTTTAAATCAGGCATGATCATTCACCACACTGATACGGGGGAAGGGGATAAAAGGGATGCAGAAACTGGTGGTCTTTTAGCACCTGATGTTTACTGAGGTTTAATAGCGGGGGTTTTTTGTTTGTTTTTTAAATTTTTTAATGTTTTATTTATTTTTGAGAGAGAGACAGAGACAGCGTGAGCAGGGGAGGGTCAGAGAGAGAGGGAGACACAGAATCTGAAGCAGGCTCCAGGCTCTGAGCTAGCTGTCAGCACAGAGCCCGAGGCGGGGCTTGAACCCACAAACCATGAGATCATGACCTGAGCTGAAGCTGGATGCTTAACCGACTGAGCCACTCAGGTGCCTCCTATAGCGTTTTTATGTGAGCTTGGGTGTCTCTTTCTGTCTGCTTCTGAGTGGATCCAGACAGCTGTGCTTTTCTTGTCTGTGGCTCTGAAATTCTTTGGTAGCATGAAAACACAGGGACTCCTGGGAAATGTCTCCCCGTGGCTCATCAGTATTTCTGACGTAAGGTAACTACGTTTAAGACGCCAAACACGTTACATAAAACATCGTGGCTCAGCTGAAACGCAGAAGCGGCAGCTCAGTGAGTCGAGTTGTGTCGGACAGATGACCCCGTGTCTGCTGCGGGCCAGCCGCTGTGAGGAGTCCAGGGAGCGCGGTGGCGTCCCGTTCCCGGGGATCTGTGCGGAGGCGGTCTCCATTTTATTTTAACGTCTGTATCTAGGACTCGTGAAACTGGTCACTAGGTTCATCCTGTTCACGTAACAAAACGAGAATCTTCATTACCGGTTAGAACCTGATAAGAATCAGTGGCCAGAAGAAATCAGTCTCGCAAAAATGTTTCACCCCAGGGTTCTCCGCTTTCCTAAGGAGTCGCTGGGCTTTGGGGCTTTCCCATGACCTGATGGGATCGCACCTCTTCAGACAGGACTGGGAACTCCTCCGAACAGCTTTATTGGGAGAATTTATATACCTTGAAATCGACTTGTTTTCAGTGTACGATTTAGTGAGTTTTTATAGGTTTCCAGGGTGTACAGTCATCACCGCATTCTGATTTTAGAATATTTACAGCATCCTAAAAAAAAAAAAAAACCCTCATACCTGCGCACAGTCGCTTGGTATCCCTCTCCCTCGCCACCCACAAATCTTTCTCTGCCTTTTTTGGACATGCTGTCTAAAAGGAATCATACAGTTTGGGGTCTTTAGTGTCTAGGTCATTTAAATACCATGTTTTTAATGTTCAACTGTGTTATGACATATATTCTATGTAATTCATTCCTTTTTATTGCCAAATAGTATTCCCTGGTGCGGGCCTCCCACATCGTACTTGTCCCAGCACGGGTTTGTGATACCGGAGATGTTTCTTTTCAGCCGCCCCCCTCCCCTGCAAAGACCCACTTACTAAGATGACCTAGTCAGAAATCCCACCTTTGGTGGGAAAGCCAGTCAATTAGTAATTTGCATTGTGAAAAATAATCATACGGTTTAAAATAATAAGGCTTTAATACCTCACATAGCTTTGCTGTTAACTACTGAAAAGAGTTTTTGTTTTTGTTTTTGTTTGAATTTCATTTCTAGGTAAAACCATTGCAATTGGGAAAGTTCTCAAACTGGTTCCAGAGAAAGACTAAGCATTTTCTTGATGACCCTGCACAGTACTGTGAGGAAAACCGACTGCAAAAGCCTACTTCACACCGCCTTCTCTTATTTTCTGCCCATTGACAAACTTCTCCCCATATTTTGCAAAGACGAAATTCACAGCAAAAGTCCACATAATGTCAGCTTTCTCATATTGAGAGCTCTGCTATGCCACTGTTGAATTTCCCCCAGATTTTTCTCCTTCCCCTCCCAAACTCTGCTTCCTTGGACAGACTTGGCAATAGCTTTGTAAGTGATGTGGACATAATTGCCTACAATAATGAAAACTTACAGGAATTTTTTTATTTCTCATCTTCCCCTTAGACCTCCTTAGTCTTTCTTCCCCCAGGCAGATCATTCTGAGTGTGCGAGTGTGTGTGCACATGTTACAGAGACAACTACCATGTTAATAAAATATTCAATTTGAAATCCTTTTCGGTATTTGAATTGCTTTTGAATAATGTTTTTTATCTGGATGTAACATTGTTGCATTAGCTTTTTAACTTACCAAGTAATTGAGTACCTTTTATTACTTGGACTTTTCTAAACTCCTTCCCCTGTCCACTACTTTAAACGAGGCATTTACAAACCGCGTTCAAGTTTGTCTTGGAGGGAAGAACTCGCCGGGCCCCTCCTTTGGATGGTTCCTGCGCCGCCACCCTGACGCAGCGGCGACCCTGCCTCCGTAGGTCTGTCCGTTGCGTTCTGCCAGTTGATATTTTAACACGATTTCTTAACCACAGTAAGTTGTTTTAAAGTAAAAGAACAGCATACTGTCGTTTTTATAAGTAAAGCATAATGAAATTGTACCCCTACGGAAAATTCCATTCGCTCGTGAAATTAGTGGAATTTGCAATAACGACCGCATGTTGGGACCTGGCCACAAAATGCCTCCTTTAGTATTTCTAAGAGCTGCATGCATCTAGTATGAAAACCTGTATCGATTGCAAGCGCCACTTCTACAAATTAGTCCGTTTACTATTTGTATCCACACCTTTAAAGGCTGTGGATGATCCTTGCTGGTTCAAGATGCATCTCACCCAGCAGCTAAACGAACACACATCCAGAACCTTCTGAATCTGCACAGACGAAAGTTAACGGTGATAAGTGGAATCAAGCACAGTATCAATGTTTTTCTGTTATTTGAAATGGACTGTTTCCTTAACTATAAAGCTGAGATTTGCTAAACTGTTGTTTGGAAGTATCCATAACGAAGCATTGCGGTGGCTTTTAGGTCGAAGGCTGACTCTGCCGCAGCCGTCACGGCTCTGAGTTCTAAGGGAGGGTCCGTGGGAAATGGAGGAGCCACTTTGTCTGCGTTTCCTGGGAAGCCCCCACCCCCTTGATTTTGAGTGTTGCCATTTATCAAAGACCTGACGCTGTTAGAGTGTGGTTTAGCTCTAAATAAGATACTTTGTGATTGTATATTTAATGATACATCCCTCCTGTAATCTTCCTCAGAAAAGAAAAGCCTAGTCAGACTATATTGCCAGTCACAAAATATAAAACTTAATCTAATCCTGTTCTCTTATTCTAGAATTACCATTCATTTCATGAATGAGGCTGTATCTTAGGGACGGAGCAAAGTTCTGCCCTACAGCTCCCTAGAACTCTATACTCTTGGCTATTAAATTGCATGGAATTTAGCTAAATTTTATTATGTCTGCAAATCTCTGGGCTTTTATTTTTCGGGGAAATAGGGGAGGTTTAAGCCGCACACAATGACCCTTTTTGTACTTCCAAGGTAATACGAACAAAATAGCAGTTGCTTGGATTTTAATGAATCTTTCAGAGCTCAAGAGTTGTTGAAATTCTTTCCAAAAATAGATCCCCATTTTTAAACCGAACATATTTTTAAAAACCAGCTCTGTTTGCTCTGACAACATTTACACTTTTAGAAGATTAGGTGCACGTTGCCAAGACTCCTTCCGCAAAACGATGCGGATGCGGACTGCGAAGCGCCTCCCTCTCAGAAAGAACGGATCATGAGTATAAATACGGCGAAAGACAGATTTCATCGGACTCTTTTGCGTCGGTGCAAATAATCAGATGATTTAAAAGAAACCTCGCTGTTGAGTTTTACGGACACCACACGTTCTGTGGGCTTTGACGTTCTTTGGGAAGCGGGCTCACATCTAAGAAAGCTGACGCGTGTCAGCCTCCTGGTGACCCTGGCTGGTGACCCGGATGAGGAAGTTCAGTGTGTGGAGTGGGCAGGCAGTGGAGGGTGCTGGCCCCTCACAAGTTCAGATGCCTGCGCTCTCCTGTTCTCGGCAAGCGCACAGGCGCCGCTGTGGGCGACAGTGCCAACACAGGGAGCTGACCGCGTATCAGGATGACACCGAACCGTTTCGTTCTCTGGCTTTGGCCTAGATCCCTTAGACTCCCCACTTTCTTTGCATCCTTTTGCGTTAATGTTCTTTATACATCTTTCGTGCTTGATTTATTTATAGCTTTTTAAATTAATGAATTTAAGAGAAGCAAGCTAGCCTCGAAACGAACGTGCTAAGTAATTGCCATTTTCAGCCGGTGACTGTGGGAGAGGGGAAAGTCTGGGGTCTATGTCTTGTTCGTTTGCAAAAAGGACTTGTCCGGTGAGAATCTGTGTAAAACCGAACCCAAAGAGTTGCACTGAGTAGGTGTGGTCACGGGATCCAGTGACCGAGCACCGTGTTCTTGAGTCACAAAGCCCGTGTGTATTTCTCCGCGTGGAACTGGAAGTCGACAGAGGCGGTACCCGGATGCCAAGTCTTTGTAAGCTGTGCGAGGTCGGGCGGCTGGCGTAGCAAGCGGTGATTCACAGCGGCTCCGGGACGGCCTCTGCGGTGTGGAGTGGACTCCGGAGGGGCTGCTGTGCCCAGAGCTGTGGAGGATCCAGGGTCATCCTTCCCATCCGATGCGGTTCGGCGACCCAAGAGCAAGGTGAACCTGTGGCCAAAAACTGCTCCCGTGGTGAACTCGTGACAAAACTCCGCTACGCTCCCCGGCATCTTCGGGAACCCCGGCCCCCGGCTGTCCCCGCTCTGCGGTCGGTGAGGACGGCCCGCCACGGCGTCACTGGTGGCTTCGCTGCCTTGGGCAGGGGCTGCAGGTCGTGGAGAGGGGCAAATCGTGCCCAGGGCCGCTCTGGACGTCGGCAGCTTTGTAGCCTCTGAAGTCCTTTGTGACCATTGCGGTTTGTCGCTGCGCGAGGGTGGACTGTTGGACGATCCGCTGCTGTGGGCAGTGCTGGGCTCCCTTCTCAGAATAAACTGTGCCAGTCACCCTCTCGCAGACATCGGCAGGGTTCAGGGGACGATTTTCTGTCTCCGAATGCCAGGGCGTCTGTCCCCGCCAGCTCGGTTCTCCGAGATCCTAGCACGAAGCCCTCTAATCCATCCACGCTTTGTTTTCTTCGGAGATCTCGCCATGGCAGCAGATTGTTAAACAAACAAATGTGATGACACGTGCACCATCAAAAGACTTCTTACTAGGTTTAAATTTAGCAGTCAGTTGGTTAGATTAGATTTCCTAGTGAGTGGAATAGGAACGGTTTCTGTTTCCCTGGCATAGTTCAGTGGGTTCCGTTTGAACCCATTTCCTGCCAGAATTCGGATCGGGTAGGTTTGGTGCAACCTGTGGTGGGTTTTGGCTCTAGGGTATTGTTGACTTGCGGTATCCTAGAACAGTACTGAGTCTTCCCTTCAATAAATAAACGCTTTTTCACATACCTCTAATCCCGATGCTTCCTTGAAAGAGTAATAGGCTAGCCGAGCCATTTACTAAGGAATGTTCTCAGCGCCCGGAGGTGGGGAAGTGGACAGCACAACCTTGTGCCTTCTCCAGCATAAGGGACAAGCGGACAGGCACTGTGTCCGATGAGGCAGAAAACTAGGATTTCTAAGCACCCCTCAGAATGGGCAGTGTCTTTTCGGCCTTGCCACACATGCCACTGTGCCCCTTAAAACCTCCCGTTGGAAACCTCAGGTCTGTGGCCAGCAAAGGCAGAAGGACATTTCGAGCTTCCCGAGGCTCCCTGCGGCCCCAGGAGAGGGTGCCGGGGCGGGGCTCCCTCACTCCTCAGGGGAGCCCACCTGCTTGAGGTGAACCTGCGCTCTGAGCCCAATGTCTGCGTTTTAAGGACTCCCCCTGGGCTCTCAGAAACGGACTCCCCTCTGAGTTGAGTTTCTTCTGCTCTAAAGGAAATGCGGATCTCTCTCTCAGGCCAGGATTTAGTGACTAGGTTTTACTAGACAGCATAGATCAATACCTAGCTCTCATTTTTTTTTAAGCCAGACAATTAATTCAAGGGAACGGAGTACGTCTGCTGGGGTTTTTAACCTAATTCCAAAGCGTGGCAGAATGCTCTAGGTGGGAACTGTGGGAATCCAAGGTAAAGAAAGCTCTTTCTTATGATTTGTAGCTACCTACTGTGCCTGACTTGGTGCCTGTGTGAGGATTAAGCCCCTAGTCGCTCTTGGAATTATTCAAATGACTGAAGATTTAAAAAAAAAAAACATTGCTTTTGTAATAACAATAAAAATTGTCATCTTCCCTTTTGAAGGATTTGTCTGTCTGTTTACAGTTGCTTATACTGTGTCATACCCTGTGGGTTTCTGTCTGTCCGTCCTCTGCATCCTTCCTTCCTGCCTCAGGGCCCGGAACAGTCGACCAGCAGATGTGGCTAGGGCCCCTAGCTCTTTCACAGGAGGAGATGCAGAGGTGCGGCCTGCTCGCACCTGGTGAGCAAAGGCCTCTGTGGGCCCACGGGGCTGAGTCTTAACAGCCACATAGGAAGTTCGAGGTGCCTAAGCCTAAATATCACACCACGTGGTTTTACGCGAACAGAGTTGGGGAGCCATCATTGATTCTGTCCTGAGTATGAACCTCTGTGTTCAGGATTTTTGATGACGATCAAGAAGCGAAGGGCCAGGACAAGAAAAAAATTAACGATAAAGAGGCAGTAGACACGGTGGATCATGGGATGGCAACAGTGTGTTCCTCTGATTCTGTGAGACCAGAGGAGTTTGCGCTTACACCGTCTGAGGTGACAGGTTTTGGGAGTCAGTCTACAATACAGGTGTTCGGCATTCCATGAGTCTTAGCTTAAAACTTGGGAGCAAGCTTGCTTTTATTTATTTTAATTAAAAAACATTTTTTAAATGCTTTATTTTTGAGAGAGGCAGAGTGTGAGCAGGGGAGGGGCAGAGAGGGAGACCCAGAATCTGAAGCAGCCTCCAGGCTCTGAGCTGTCAGCACAGAGCCCACCATGGGGTTTGAACCCATGAACCAGGAGATCATGACCTGAGCTGAAGTCGGATGCTTAACCGACTGGGCGGCCCAGGCGCCCCAGGGGATCAAGCTTGCTATTAGAGCAGGGGTTTGTATTATTAAACTTCTAAATAAGTGGCTTGTGATTAACCACAGTGATCAACACTTTTCTACTCAAGTTAGGTCTCCAACCCTGTGCTCTAAAGATGTTTGGGCATCCAACCACGCATGGGCACCATACTGCGGTGGAGAAACGTGCCCATAGAAGCAGTTTCAGAGACACGGGTTCTGTCAACACTTCTTAAAGCAGAAAAAGAGCACCAATACCTTGGACTTGGTAGCTTTGTAGTGAATACCTAGAGGTCTCTCAGAATAAATGATGGCTAGGTAACAACAGAATATGTTTAAAGATTTCCGAATTTATTTTTTTACTTGTTTTTGAGAGACACTGTGAGCAGGGGAGGGTCAGAGAGAGAGAGAGAGGGAGAGAGAGGGAGACACGGAATCGGAAGCAGGCTCCAGGCTCTGAGCTGTCAGCACAGAGCCCGATGCAGGGCTCGAACCCACGAGCCGTGAGATCATGACCTGAGCCGGAGCCGGCCGCTTAACCGACTAAGCCACCCAGGCGCCCCAAGATTTCCGAATTTAAAAAGACCTTTAAAATCCCCACAAAACACTAGTCTCTCTGACCATGGGAAAAACCAGGTTCTGGAAAAAGTTTTTTTCGTTAACCTCTTTAGAGACAAAGCTCATCTATTTTAAGTCTCTGGCCATTTATGGCCATTTTGATGATAGATGAAGAATTGAAAAGTCACGTACTGCAATGGCAAATGTTTTTGTTTCCTTCTATTTGTCCTCTAATCCAGTCTTGAAAGTGAAATATTTGTTGCCATGGATATGTATTTCCTTTAAATTCTTTCTGAAGGCTCTGTACCCAAATTCCTTGCATGAAATGTTTTCCTATGTTTTCTGTTAGAAATACTTAAACCAAGGAAACAAAAACTTCGGAGCTGACAAGTGTGCTTTTTGTTAATTACGATTTTTTTTTATTAGACTATATATATACTTTTTATTTAAAAAAATGTTTTTTTAAGTTTATTTTGAGAGAGTGAGAACAAGGGAGGGGCAGAGAAAGAGAGAGCATCCCAAGCAGGCTCCTCGCTGCAGCACGAGCCCGATGGGCGGCGCGAACCCATGAACCGTGAGATCAGGACCTGAGCCGAAATCAAGGGTCAGATGCTCAACCAACTGAGCCGCCCAGGCGTCCCAAGACTGCATGTATTTTTTTAAGATAGTCTCCACACCCAACTAGGGATTGAACTCATGAACTTGAGATTTAGAGTCACATGCTTTACTGACTGAGCCAGCCAGGCGCCCCAGCAAGAACTATTTTTATGATATGATCCTTCTGTTAAGGACGCCTGGGTCCCTCGGTTGAGCATCCGACTCGATTTCGGCTCAGGTCATGATCCCAGCGTCATGGGGTCGAGCTCCACCTTGGGCTATTTGCCAAGCATGTAGACTTCTTGGGGGTCTCTCTCTCTCGCCCCTTCTGCCCCTTTCCCCTCACTCTTGCTCTGTCTCTAAAATAGGCAAAACCTTTCCCCCTCTCAGTGTGCACTGGGTCCCGCTTAATGTTAGCTGCACATCTTAACCCATCCCACGTTTGATCTCTTAAAACATTTCACTTCAGTGGAAATGATCGCGCCCAAATAAAGAAGCAGCAGTAAAAGTAGTTAAAACTTAATGATTTATTTGAGTTTTAATTTTAAGGCATTTTTACCAAAAAAGTTCTGTTCTCTGGTTTAAGAGTCAGGTTACCGGTCATCTAAGTCTACTGGTAAATCAGTTTAGCTCGAGAGGGAATAATGGGACAAATTACATATTTAACCTATTTTGCATTCTTTATTGTGTGATTATATTTAGACTGAGATTTAATATGGTGATTTAACCCCTCTGAATTGAAGTACTCAAGTATTTTGTGTTTGCTTGTCGAGTTCACAAATTAGAATAAAAGCACTCTCTCCATTACCAGCTTTATTATTTTCCGGGCAAATATGCTAAATTCTCAGAAAAAGAAACTTTGAGAGAATTAGATGTTTAGGAGTTAATTACTATTTGTAAAGAACTTCCAGCAGACAGAACTTGCGTACACGAGTTTTTTATTAAGGTAAAATCTGTGCGCCCTGAAATGAGTTTGCCCAGTGCATTCCATCCTGACGACCCCCAAATCAACACAGAGCGCACGTTTATCCCCACACACGTTCCCTTCTGCCCCTTTCCAGTTCATCCTTCCTCCTGCCGAGGGGGGCGCGGTTCTGCCACACGGTAGTTTCGCCTGGTTTTGAACTCCACATAAACGGAAACCACAGCAGGCACGCAACTGTCTTCTCTAAAGCAACATCATGTTTTAGAGATTAGTCATCTTGCGTATCAGTAGTTTATTCCCTATCACCGAGTAACATTCTAATTTAGGAATATCCCAGAATTTTTCTTATCCCTCCTTGAAGGAAGATTTAATTTTGTTTCCCAATTAAGATTCTGTCATGTTGGTTCCAAATACAGCCTTCTCAGAATAATCAGAAGTGCAAATAAGCCAGACAGAGAAGTTTCATCTTTTCTGTTTCTCTGCTTTCATCAAAACTACTACCAAACACAAACAGACCACTAAGTGCTCCTAAAAGGTGGTGAAATAACATGAGCTCCCTTCTGATCTCCCTGTCAATCTTTTAAAATGTTTATTTAGGGGCGCCTGGGTGGCTCAGTTGGTTAAGCGTCGGCTTCAGCTCAGGTCATGATCTCATAGTTTGGGGGTTCGAGCCCTATGTTGGGCTCTGTGCTGACAGCTAGCTCAGAGCCTGGAGCCTGCTTCAGATTCTGTGTCTCCCTCTTTCTCACCCTCCCCTGCTCACGTTGTCTCTTTCTGTCTCTCAAAAATAAATAAAACAACATTAAAAAAAAAAACTAAACTAAAAATAAATAAATAAATAAAATGTTTGTTTATTTTTGAGGCTGGGGGAGGGGCAGAGAGGGAGACACAGAATCCGAAGCAGGCTCCAGACTCTGAACTGTCAGTAGAGAGCCTAACGTGGGGCTTGAACTCACGAATTGTGAGATCATGACCTGAGCCAAAGTTGGATGCTTAATGGACTGAGCCACCCAATTGCCCCCATGAGTCATTTTTAAAATCACAACACCAGGGGGCGCCTGGGTGGCTCGTTAAGCATCCAGCTTCTGCTCAGGTTATGGTCTCACGGTTCGTGGGTTCGAGCCCCGCATCAGGCTCTGTGCTGACAGCTAGCTCAGAGCCTGGAGCCTGTCTTCAGATTCTGTGTCTCCCTCTCTCTCTGACCCTCCCCTATTCATGCTTGCTCTCTCTATATATAAAATAAATAAAAACAAAAAAAAATTTTTTTAAAATAAAATCACAACACCATAGTCAGATTTCCTAAAGCATAGAGATGAATTATGCTACCTCCTCTTCTTTCCTGCCACCGTTCTCCAAATACAGATCAGCCCTCGGCCTTGTAACGATGAATTCCCTCACCTACCATTCTAGCCCCACCTCGCGTCCCTCCCCTCTGCATGCTCCTGTTCCAGCCTCTTCCTACTTGTCACACCGCCATGCTCCAGTACCTGAATTCATGCCTTTCCTTCACTCTGAAAGTGTGGTTCTCAAACTTGAACTCAAATGACACATGTGACATCTCTAACGCTCCGCTCAACACCAGAAAACGTGACACACGAGGCCTAACGTAACAACTCTTAATACTGTGCTAAAAGGAATCCTATCTTACCACATTCTTAAAAGAGACAAATAAGAGACGGTATCAAAGATTTGAGAACATTTCTTCTGCAAGCTGATTACGGACAAAGTCTCTATCAGAGTCCAGCAGCAGAACGTGCCTTCTTCCAGGTCTGGCAGCAGGGAAGGAGCGTTTTTTGAGAAACGGGCCATGGAAAGTCCCCTACTCCCATTCTTTCATCTCTCAAAACTGCCCGTAGCTGGTTGCAAAAAGACTAGCACCATCCTGCAAGGCCATCAAAAACTCCTAAATCAACTACTGTTTATTCACAAGATGGAAGGCCACTAGGCAGTTTTTAAAGACTAGGCAGGGCATGAGGTGTCGACCCGGACAACCTCCAAGAAGTAAGCACTCAGAGAGAAAGCCAACGCACAGAACAATGCGTCTAGGAAGCTAAAAGTCTTCTTTTTTTTAAATTTTTTAATTTTTTTTTTTAATTCTTAAGAGACAGAGACAGTGCGAGCAGGGGAGGGTCAGAAAGAGAGGGAGATACAGAATCCGAAGCAGGCTCCAGGCTCTGAGCTAGGTGTCAGCACAGAGCCCGACGCGGGGCTCGAACCCACGAACCGTGAGATCACGACCTGAGCCGAAGCTGATGCTTAACCGAATGAGCCACCCAGGCGCCCCAAAAGATTAAATTTAAACCCATCACCCATAAAGAGGAAAAAGGAAGAGTTGCTTCTAAACGTGCCTAGAACATCCCTGGAAGGCTCCGGGAGAACAGGGAACATTGGTCACCTCTGGGGACGCGGGGATGGGAGGGACTCTACCTCTTCCGGCCGCGGGTTGTGCGGCCTGGACGCTTCCGCGTGCCTGCGCTGACCTCCCGCCTTGAAGGCCGAGGCCCAAGAGGGACGGGAGCCGGCTCACGGCTCGCGCCCCCACCACGCCGCCCTCCGGCGGGGCCGCGGCGGGGCGCAGCAGGTGGGTGGCGGGCCGGGCCTCGCGCCTCCCCGCGCCCCTCGCGGTGGGGTAACCGGAGAGCCGGCGACCCCTCCGCTGGGCGGCCACGCCTCCTCCCCCGGTTCCAGGCGCTCGCTCGGTTTGCTCGGTGCGGAATGCGAGCCAGGTGTCACCGAGGCTGCTCCCGCGCCTGACGACGGAGACTTCGGACACCAGGCACAGCCGGGCACTCGGCTGGCTCACGCCCGCCAAACCCCGCTGGTGTGACACCACGGGGCCTGACCCCTCGCTCCCGGACGTGACGTAAGGGCCCGGTCCCGCCCCCTAACTTCCGTCTGCGGTCCTGCGCTCGCGCGTGCGCACGGGAGCCCTCTCCTGGGTACCGCGCGTCGGTCTGCACGAGGTGAGAGCGAAATGGAGGGCTCGGTTTCCAGCCCTCCCTCCCCGTCAACCGCAGCCCCGGCCTCCGCTCCAGAGGCCCCGGCCTCCCTGGATCAGCTGGACCAGGGGCAGGTGAGTGGTCCCGTGGGCAGAGCGGCAGGGTGGCCACGGCCGCGTGACGCGCGGGGTGCCGTTGCCGCCTCCTCCTGCGCTCGGGGAAGCGCCCGCCGCCCCCAGCCCTGCGGCCTGGCCCTCCAGGTGGAAGCAGGTACAGCCTGGGGTTCTGGGGGAGATCCACCTGGCTCTGCTCCCCTACCCTTTGACGTTGGCAGGTCGGGGAATTTTGCAAGCCTCCGTGACCTTGGGTTTAAAAAAAAAAAAAAGAAAAAGGATCTCTCCTGGTCTCGGCTCCCCGGGATCAGGGGCCCGGCCCGGAGCGCTCTGCACACGCGGGTTGTGCGTTGCGCGTTTCCTGGGATTGCCGCCTTCTCCATCCAGTTCCCTGGACGCCGGTTCCCGCCGGACGCGATCGTCGCTTAGCGTGGAAGAGGCTGTTTTGTGTAGACGGTGCTGAGCGGATCCTTAGGTGGTTTTCGAGAAATCTGACGTTCCTCTGATCGCAAATTGCAGGATCCTGATGGGGGCGGTTCTGGAGGTTGCCCGTGAACATAGGCGGGAGGAGGGAGCAGATGCTGAATCAGATTGAGCGTTAATTCGTTCGTGTATCTCCACGTTGCAGGTTAGAAAGGCAGTGGAGGCTCTGTTGGCACATTCCAAGACCAGGAAAAACGCGAACGGATTGCTCCTCAACGAGAATGAGAATTTCTTTTTAATGGTGGTATTATGGAAAATCCCAAGTAAAGAACTGAGAGTCAGATTGTAAGTTCTGATTTTCTGCCTTTGCCCCTGCTGCCGGCTTGGTCGTTCTGTGTGGCTTTAACAATCGCCCTTTTGTTTCTAGTGGACATTAGTAATTTCAGAATAAAAGTATGAGTTGAAATATGTAAGTGTGCCTTAAAAAGAATTCAGACATGCTTAAGTTTCCTAAAAATTTCACCAGTTTTCTGGGGACTCACAAACAGTTCTTTGAATCTGAAACCTGGGTTTAGAATAAATTAGGATAGCTTTTATTATTTGTATAGATTCGGTTCTCTTTCTGTGCCATCCTAGTTTCAAGTTTACCTCCTGAGGTCCCCAGCTCCCTCCTTGCAGAGATGATAACAGGTTTGGCAGTGAGCTCCTTCCGGAAGACAAATCCGTGGCGATCACACATTCTTATTGCTGTAGGACTCTTAGGTCAGAGATGCCTTTTCTGCAGAGTTACCAGACTTAGCAAATAAAAATACAAGTAATTTTTTAGTATAAGTAGGTCCCATGTAATATTTGGGACTTAATTATACTTCAAAAAAAAAAAATTAACACGTCCTGTGTTTGCTCTGACACCCCTGCCTCTGTGGAGTCGATTTATCTCCTGAATGCCCAGAAAAGCCAACTGCGCTGGGCGCACCTGGGTGGCGCCATCAGCTAAGCGTCCGACTCTTGATCCCAGCTCCGGTATGATCTCACAGTTCATGGGTTCAAGCCCCACATCGGGCTCAGTGCTGATGTTGCGGAGCCTGCTTGGGATTCTCTCTCTTCTCTGCCCCTACCCTGTTTGTGCACGTGCGTGGTCTCTCTCTCTCAAAATAAATAAACTTAAGAAAAAAAGCCAGTTGTGTTAAAGTGTGTAGAAAAGCTGGTTTCTTTTATGTTGTACTTTCTCTTGCATCCCCCCTCCCCCAAGGGGGTGGCAAGAATGATTACAAATTGGAAAGCCTTCTGATCCTCATACTCTTATTACCCCAGCCCGCCTGCCTGTGTTCCTGTGTTCTGTGTCCTGCCTGCATTCTTTGTGTCGCGTGTGGGCCAGGCAGTTTCTTCTTTCTGGAAAGCCCTGTCGCCTCCTCTAGGACATTTTTCCCACTACTCACCTCCTGATGATTTCTGCTACTTACCTGCTCCAGATCCCTTACGTGATCCCTCGTAACACATGGGCCTAGGAAATGCGCTAAACCCTTTTCTCGTTTTATGAGTCAACGATAGTAACTCTGTTTGCTGGTCTCTGTTGGTTTGCTTCACCTTTTGTGTTCAGCTTTTTTTTTTTAAGTTTGTTTATTCATTTTGAGAATACATAAACAGGGGAGGGGCAGAGAGAGAAGGAGAGAGAGAATCCCTAGCAGGTGGCGCACCGTCACTGCAAAGCCTGCCAGGGACCTGAGCAGGTGCCCCTTCGGTTCAGCTTTTTTAAGTTTTTTTTTCCTGTTTTTATTTATTTGAGAGAGAGAGAGAGCGCACGCGCATGCATGAGCAGGGGATGGGTAGAGAGAGGGAGACACAGACTCTGAAGCAGGCTCCAGGCTCTGAGCTGTCAGCACAGAGCCTGACGTGGGGCTCGAACCCACAAACCATGAGATCATGACCTGTGCCGAGGTTGGATGCTTAACCAACTGAGCCACTCAGGCGCCCCCTCCTTCTGTTCAGCTCTAAAGGGTTATGTTGTTGATGAATGGAGCCCAGGGTTTTCTGCAGGGTAAAGTTCTGAACCCAAACTATCCTCACGAAACCAAATTATTCACATCACAGTAGATAGGCACATAAAGCAACATATAAAATAGTGATAACTGCATACGCACTGTCTTGGGTGCCGTTGATTATATGTAAGTCTAGTTCTATCCCAAATATTAATTGAGATTTTGGACTCTGGATATTTGTGGTGATTTAACTGAATCTTAAATCTGTCCATACCGTTGAACACCCGATGTATTTTTAAATGTCTTTGGTAGCGTATTTGCCTAAATAGCGTGAATGAAGTTTCTCGAAGGGACTGGATTTATCGCGGGTTCTGCGGAGGAGAACCATCCCTTTTGTTTCTCTCTTCCTCACTTCCTTCTCCTGTATTTCGCAGGTCCTTGCCTCATGGCATTCGATCGGATTTAACAGATATTTGTCTACTTACCAAGGATGAACCCGATTTAACTCCTGAAAAGACAGAGCTGTTTTACAAGAAGCTTCTGAAAAAACATGGAATTAAAACCATTTCTCAGGTCAGGAGCGGGTCATATTTACGGGACAGTTAAGAGGTCCGATTCACTTTTTCAACCAAAGCGATAAATAATACATTCCTGTACTACCTTATAACCTAGTAGTTCTTCCCTAAGGATTTGATTTTTTTTTTTTTAAGGATTTTTTTTCTTAAGTAATTTCTGTACCCAACCTGAGGCTTCAGGCTGTAACCCCGGGATCAGGGGTGGCCCCCACTCCACTGATGGAGCCAGCCAGGCGCCCGTAGGAATTTAAGCTTTAATTTAGTTTTGTTTTTTTTGTTTTTTTAATTCTCACTGGCTTTAGTAGGGCATATTCTATCTTCTCTCTGACGGACGAGCTGTTAAGGTTTCTTGGCCCCAAAGCTAATGTGTATAACGTACCTGTTATATCTTGAAGACACCACAGAAGATTGCTCCATTAGGTCATCGCCTGCCCTTTGGGAACATCCCGGGTTTGTCTTGGGACTTGGGGCTGCCAGGCATGGTTTGTAGCCATCAGGGTCCTTCCTTTCGAGGGGTCCCAGCTTTTTTGTGCCTCCAGCGATGGGCACATTGCACGTTCTCTCTGCGAGTTTTCTGAACTGTGGCCGTTCGACGGTGTAAGATCCAGACACGAGTTACTGCCTTGAGTGTTTCTTCTTCTTGCTCAGGTTCTGAACTTCCTGTGTTTTTCCTCTTCCCTCTGATTCTAGATCATCCCTCTCCGAACCCTAAAGAAGGAATACAAGGCCTATGAAGCCAAGCTCCGCCTCCTGGGCAGCTTTGACTTCTTCCTCACCGACGCGAGAATCCGGCGGCTCCTGCCCTCACACCTGGGGAGGCACTTCTACCACCGAAAGAAGTAGGTTTCCCTGCAGGGACCGCCTCTGCGCCCCGGGGGCGTCCCAGAGGCTCAGACGCTGTGCTTCAAGCGCCTGTGTGTCCTTACAGAGTCCCGGTACCTGTGAACCTTCTAGCCAAGAATTTATCCAAGGAGATCAATACCTGTATCGGCGGAACTGTCCTGAACATCTCGAAAAGTGGTTCTTGCAGGTAGAGAGGTGTTCGTGTGTGCCCGTGTGGTCTTGTGTTCGTTCAACAATCATTCTATAAGCTCTTCTTTACACGATTGTGTGAATGAAAACCACATCCTTGTATTGAGACTAAAGTCCATCCCCCAGAAGGATTTAATTCTCTAGAAGCGGCCGCCCCATAGAGCCTTCCACTGATGCACATGGTCTATGTCCGTGTTCTCTAGGTAGGAGAGAGAGTAGATAGAATAGAGAGAGAGAAGTCAGCACAGAGCCTGACACGGGGCTCAGACTCCCGAACCGTGAGCTCGTGAGCCGAAATCCAGAGTCAGACACTTAACTGACTGAGCCACCCAGGTGCCCCTGCCCATCCTCCCTGCTTTTAAAAATGTTTATTTTTATTTTAAAAATTATTTATTTATTTTCTGAAAGAGCAGATACCCACGTTTGCGAGCCGGGGAGGGCCAGGCAGAGAGGGAGAGGGAAATCCCTAGGAGGCTCCGCGCTGTCAGTGCTGCCCTGCCTGACACGGGGCTCAAACTCACGAACTGAGAGATCCTGACCTGAGCCGAAACCAAGAGTCAGATGCTTAACTGACTGAGCCACCCAAGTAACCTTAAGTAACATTTATTTATTCATTTTGAGAGAGAGCATGTATGTGTGCGTGCAGGCACAGGAGAGGGGCAGAGAGAGAGCAAGAGAGAATCTAAGATCTGTTGAAACCATAAAGATTTTAATGTGTGCACCTTAAATTTTTTTAGGATTGTGTATTTAGATTTCTTACATGCCTCCCTATGCTACATTTTGAAAAACAACCTTTAAAAAATTTTGTTAATGTTTATTTTTGAGAGAGAGAGTGACGACGTGGGAGTGGGGGAGGGGCAGAGAGAGAGGGAGACACAGAATCCGAAGACAGGCTCCAGGCTCTGAGCTGTCAGCACAGAGCCCGATGAGGGGCTCGAACTCATGAACCGTGAGAGCACTGCCTGACCCCAAGTCAGCCGCTTAACCGACTGAGCCCCTCAGGCGCCCCCAGAAAACAACTTATCATTACTTTCTATTCTGACAAACTACTCCTAAAAATCGCCCTGTCTGCCGCCGTGTTACACCCCAGCACCATCCGCGTCGGCCACACGGGGATGGAGGTCCCGCACATCGTCGAGAACATTCTCGCCGTCGCGAAGGGGCTTTCGCAGAAGCTGCCAGAGGTGCGTGTGCGCAGCTGCGGCGGCCGGTGGCTCCCGCGGAGGGCGGGGTGGGGGGGGGACAGAACGGGGCCGACCCTGTCGTTCTCGTCTCCCTCGCAGAAGTGGGAGAGCGTGAAGCTCCTGTACGTGAAGACCGAGCGCTCCGCCTCCCTCCCCATCTTCTCCTCCTTCGTCAGCTCCCAGGGGAAAGCCAAGGGCGTCCGCACCCCAAGGCAGAAGAAGAAGGTGAGTCGGACTGTAGGCACCAGGTCGGCTTCGTCACACGCGGGCACGTGGCCCCGGGAGAGGCGCGGGGGCCGTTCCCGCCTCGCCTTCATGGGCTCCAGGGCTTGTGCCTCCAGGTGCCTGTCCCCACTTTCCCTATGACATCGGTCCGCGGTGGTGTGGACCAGGTGTGAGGAGGTCTAATGTAAACACCTGGTGGCCATCAGCCGTTTCTGATTTCTTGGGGGTGGGCTCGGTGGGGCCTGAGCGGCGGCAGGAGGCCCTGAGAGAGGACCCAAACCGCGTGTGTCCAGAACTTTCCGTGGGCACCGTTTGCGATTGCACGGGGCTGCCGGGTGCCTCTCGGTTCGCGTGTGTAGGCTTTCAGTGCTGTTGGGAGAACGAGAGGAAATTCGGGTTATTTTGCTATTTTTTAGACCAGGCTCCCAGTTTGGTGACGCTTTTTGTTTTTAGCCATGTGAGGCGTGGTCAGTGGGTTTTTAATTTTGGTCTTTTGATCCCCCCCCCCCCGGCCTTCTAGAAGTTGCATGTTCTTTTTCACACTGGGCTTCCTTCTTTCAGTTTCCTGTCAACCTCTCCGTGGGCCTCCCGTTCGCCCTGACTCTTGGCGCACGTTAAGCACGCTGGCTTCGCTGTCTGGCCGTTCGAGCCGCGGAGGCCTGGGCTCCCAGCCCGTTCTGTGTGCCCACGGGCTCCTCGTGGCCTCGGCCATCTTGGTGTCCCGGCCGCTGCATTGGAAAATTACTTGTAGCACTAACTTGAGGGGTAGGATGAAGATCTTTCCCTAGAAGATTTCCGTTGACGTCTGCTGGGCACCTCGGGACCCCTGGCCTGGGACCCCCTGAAAGCAGATCAAAGGCTTGAGATTCCCTGAGTGATTCAGAGCGAAGGGAGGGTCTACACGCCTCCACTTCCTGTTCGTCTTCCCCCCGAGAGCAGGACTCAGTGGGGTCCCAGCTTATGGTGGGGGGCAGGGGGGACAGTCCCCTTTAGGGCCCCTGCCTGGTGTGTGGACACTGGAATTTGATTTCTCGCCACCCACCCTCCGCCCTCTTGAAACAAAACTTCGTGATCAGCGAATGCTCTCAGCAAAGTTTGCTTCTGGGCTCACTTACCCACCGGGTCCTGTGGTAGATGTTCATTGATGCCTTTAAGAAAAATTTCTTAGGGGCGCCTGGGTGGCTCAGTCAGTTAAGTGTCCAACTTCAGCTCAGGTCACGATCTTGCAGTTCGTGAGCTCGAGCCCCACGTCGAGCTCTGTGCTGACAGCTCAGATCCTGGAGCCTGCTTCACATTCTGTGTCTCCCCCTCTCTCTGCTTCTGCCCTGCTCGCACTCTGTCTCTCTCTCACAAAAATAAAATAAACATTAAAAAAAAAAAAGAAAAATTTATTAAATATTTTACCCGACTTTTACTTGTTTTCATTGGGAGGATGACCCAAAATAACACACTGCTGTTACCAGAAGCGAGAAATTTGACATTTTTTGACATCTCGAGAAATCTGAAAGTTTTTGCCATCTGTCAGCAAATTCATTTGAGGATTTTGTGAAAATGTCACAATTGTGGGCTAAGAGGGAATTGACACCCTGTTACGGGTGTCATTTACCACGGAAGGACAGCGGTGAGGACCATGGACCTAGTTCTGTAAACATCTCAGTCTTCTGACTGTGGCCACAGTCTGACGTAGGGAAAATTACCAGGTTTTTTTTTCTTAAAACTATGTTGAGATGTAATTCACATCACAATACTACGCAATTTAGGATAATTCTTTTCTTTTTTCCTTTTTAGCTGATTTGTTTTTTAAATATTTATTTGAGAGAGAAAGGTTGTGTGTGCGCACAAGCTAGGAAGGAGCAAAAGTGGGGAGAGAGAGAGAGAATGAATCTTAGGCTCTGCGGTAAGTGCAGAGCCCAACGCACAGCTCGACCCCACAACCCTGGGATCATGACCTCAGCCGAAATCAAGAGTTGAACTCTCGGGCTGCCTGGGTGGCTCAGGCGGTTAAGCATCTGACTTTGGCTCAGGTCGTGATCTCACAGTCATGGGTTTGAGCCCCACGTTGGGCTCTGTGCTGAGAGTTCAGAGCCCAGAGCCTGCTTTGGATTCTGTGTCTCCCTGTCTCAGCCCCTCCCCTTCTCATGTTCTGTCTCTCTCTGTCTCAGAAACTTTAAAAAAAAAAAAAAAAAGAGTTGGGCCCTCAACTGACTGAGCCATCCAGGCGCCCCTAGGATAATTCTAAACTCACCTGTAAATCAGATCAATTTTCTGAAGCTCTGACTGCAGCCTCATCGGCTCGGAGTCCCGACGTGTAGTTCACCGCACCGCGTGCCTCTTTCCCCCTGAGTCAGAACCACAGGGAGTTGAGGTCCGAGTGCTGGCGGGGGTGTGTTTTGTGTGCTTAGGATTGGTACAGATCAAGGCACTTTCCAGAAGCTTGCGAATAATCAGCAAGGCTCGCGCTAGATCTGTGCCATTTATTTACCAGCAAATGTGTTCCCTACTAAAGGTGTGCTTGGGGCTTTGTGTGGCTTTTTTGTTTTTGGGTTTCTTATTGTGTTTTTTTGGTAGGAATTAAGGAAAAGGGAAAAACAAAAAGAGTACCGTGAAAAACGAAAGGAGAAGAAAAGAAACGGAGGACCTACGAAGCCGGCCGGGCAGGCTGCATTGGCCCCGAAGGAGGAGGAAGGGGGCCCTGGAGCTGGTGGTCCCGCGAAGGACCCCGCGCCCCAGAGGGAGGAGACCCGCGTGAGCGGCAAGAAAGAGAGGAGGCGAGCAAAAGCCCAGAGGAAAGTGCCAGAAGCCCAGAGGAAAGTGCCAGACGAACCCGAAGAGGAGATCCCTGTGCTGGTGCCCATAGAGAAGGTTCCGGCGAAGGAAAACGGACAGGTATTCCTGCTGGTGCCGGGAGGGGTGGCCCCGGCGGCCCCGAGCGTCGGGCAGGCCCCGCCGAGCGGTGCGGGTAAGCGGCACCACAGGGACGGAGGCCTGGTCTGTCCCGAGCATGTTTCAGGCGGAAGCTGTCGTGGCAGAGATCTCCAAGTAAGAGATGGAGACAACCGGCTAGACCCCGAAGCGGGGGGCCACTTCTGCGCCCTGTGCCGGGTGACGTGTGGTGGCGGCGCCCCTGGTGTGTCTCAGAGTCGCCAGGGCTGTGCTCCTGGTCGTGATTCTAGGAGCCCTCGCTGGGGCTGTACCATGCCGGCCAGGCGGACGTCGGACAGTGGTCAGTCTGTAGCAGGACAGGCGCAAGCCCGCGCGCTGGGTCCTGCCTGTGAACCTTCCAGACACCCACCCTGGGGCTCCTGGAATCCCACTTCCTGGGTTTCACGGCAGATCATTGAAAGGAACTGAATTTTTTCACATCCTGGTTCTTGGGTGACGTTTCCCCCCCACCCCCCGCACTCACAGCGTCCATCCACCTGCTAGGAGAGGGCCTCGTGAACGTGAGAGGGGAGGCACTGGGGTCCCAAGAGACTGGAGGGCGCAGAAAAGACGTCGGGGACCTCCGGGCTCCTCCTGCGTGTACCTCGTGCCCGGTGTCATCCTTGGCAGGGGACCCGCCACAGGGCTGGCTCTGCTCACCCCGTTTTCCATTTCATCCTGTAGCCGTATCTCTAGACTTTTCGGTGTATTTAGGAGTAGAGGTATTATTCACTTCCCCAGTGAGCACGTCCTTGTGTGCCCCCCGGCACTACCGAGGTTTGCCCTGCGGTTTTGAATCGACTTTAAGTCAACATAAATGATCCGTACGTGAACTGCAGACATTGTAATTGTTTTTAGAAAAAGCACAGTTTTTGCTGGCCGTCGTACGTTGGAAGTGAGAAGGCCCGGCGCGGCTGCCAGGGTGGGGGGGTGTGCCAACGAGGGCTTCGGGCGAAGATCTGGAAGAGTTCCGTTGTTCACGGTTGTTCGCCGCGGCGGCATGAATGGGGGGCGTCCTGTGCCCCCTCCAGCCGTCTCGGCAGAGTCGTCCGAAATCACGTTCCGCAAGGATGTGAGGAGGTGGCGGCAGCGCCCTGGTGAATAGTAATGAGATCGTTGGGGAAGCGTGTTAACATCTGCTTTTCGGGGTGCGTACACTGGTCCGGGGAAGGAGCAAAGAGTCGGTGGTTACTGCTGTGCGCTAGAGTTACTAGAGAAGTTATTTCTTACCATTTTTGAGGCTTTCCGCCTTTCCCATAGTAACCTCGTCTGTTTATATTTACCGAAAAGTGAAAGTTGCGCTTTGCTGGTTGTTTCTGTGCCTGTAACCTCCTCCTGTGTGGACAGAGTCCGTTGCTAGAGTGCTGTCCCCGGAAGGACAACAGTAATCCCCCGGGGTGCAGGTGGGGTGGGGGGTGTCCCCTCCCCTCCCCGAGCCCCCAGCCCGCCTTTGGGAAGCAGGCTTTCCTGACGGGCACACAGTTTGGGAACCTCCTGGCCTAGCCCCCGGCAGGGAGTTTCCGACGGAAGGTGGGGAAGGGTACTGGTGAGGGCGCAGGCTCCCCGCCGCCTCCCCGTGGGTGCTCCCGGGAGTCCCCGCCCTCAGCCAGAGTCAGAGGCCGCATCCTCCGGACCTGCGAGAGGACCCGGGTCCTCAGAACCCACTTGCCCGCCAGACGCTGCCCGCGCGGCAGAGGGCAAAGCCAGCCCCGTCTGGTCTCCGCCGGTCACGCCAGTCCCCCGCGGAGCTGTGCCACCAAGGGCTGCTCTTCTGGACCTGACGCTCTGCTTTTCCTTAGGTGCAGAAACACGCCGCAGGAAAGAAGTCGCCAAAGAAGAGCCCCGATCCTAACACACCTCGTGGGAAGAAGAGAAAGGCCTTGCCCACCCCGGAGGCCCCGGAGGCCCCGGAGGCCCCGGAGGCCCCGGAGGCCGCCCAGCCCAAGACCCCGGGCCAGAGCCCCGGCAAGAAGCCCAGAGTCAGAGAGGAGGCGGGGAAAGAGCGGAGCTCTTCACTGGGGAAAAAAGACCCGAGACCGGTGACCAAGAAGCCAGGGGCCAAGGTCTTCGCTGCTCCTAGTAAGTCTGCGAAGAAGGCCCCCCACACCCCCAGACAGTGGCCCAAAAAGCGCCGAGTGCCCCAGTCGACCTAACAAGTCAGAGACTCCAGCCGAAGGCGTTGTCCGGACTCCCTGAAGAGCTTCCCTAAGAGGCGCCCGGATCCCGCCCCTGCCCGGCGCGGCCCCTCCGGGAGTGAGGCCCCGACGTCACTGCTTCATTCAACCTCCGCGAGCGACTCTGACGTGTGCGTGTGGGCGTGAGAGCAGTCGTTGTGAAGTAAAGCCGTTTTTTAAGTTGCTTTTTCATGTATTTGCTGATGTAACAGGGAGACACAGCGCTTCTCTGTGTTGTTATTAAAGCATAATGTTGGCTCCCGAGTACACGCCTGGCGTCCCCTGGCTTGTTGGTTTTACCTGAGTCCCTGCGATGGGACCCCTTTGCCCCTCGGCTTGTCTGCAGGCCACCGATGGGCTCGTGCCTGTGGGACTCAGGAGAGGCCCCGCCTGGGCGGGTTTCGGGATCTAATAGTCGATTTGGGTGGCGGTCAGCCCAGGCTGTGGGCCGCTGTGGGTTTGGTGAGACTGGTTATATTCTCAGACAGTCCATGACTTTTGAGGTGCGTGGCCCTTTGCCTCGATTTGAATCGGGGTCCCCGTCCCTAGCCATGAGGGGTGACGGAGTCACTGTCCTACAGGAAAGGCCACAGTGAGGCGCACTTGCAAAGATCACGCAGTTCAGAAACCAGCCACGTTTCAGACGGTCCTCCATCCCGTTAGAGGAGAGAGCTTTGCTTTTCAGTACCCCAAGTCACGTTGTAACCCCGACTTCTTAAATCCTGAGATCCGGGGCGCCTGAGTGGCTCAGTTAAGCGTCCAGCTTTGGCTCAGGTCATGAGTTCCCGGTTCATTGGTTCCAGCCCCGCATCGGGCTCTGTGCTGACAGTTCAGAGCCTGCAGCCTGCTTCCGATCCTGTCTCCTTCTCTCTTTGCCCTGCTGTGGTCGCACCGTCTCTCTCTGTCTCAAAAATAAATACAGTAAAGAAAAAAGTTTATTCTTTCTTTCTTTCAGCCTTGTAGCCGGCTCCGTCCTTTCCCATCTGAATTGAAGAGGTACCCTTATTATATATAATATGTTTTCATATTTATTTGGATTTTTTTATGGGGATATTGTCTGTACTGCTCTATACTTGAAATATACAGGAAGTAATCAGGGCATCTGTGTACTTTTGAGTCCCCTAAAAGCCTGGCTCTTAGGCCTTTCAGAAGAAACTAGCCGATAATGTGAATTCGATCTCCACCTTTTCTGTGCAGATCTCCCATAAAATCCCTTCCCCCAGTGTACCCACGCTCACGATGGCAGAGTCAGGACCTCCACTGAACGCGGCCACTCAGCCGCCAAGTTTCCATCGGTGTTCCTGTCCCTCATTCAGCCTCTCCATCTACCTGTCCTTTAACCACTGAGTTCCTACAAGCTGCTGGGTACAGGGCAGAAACCAATGCATAAGGCACAGCTTTGAACTTCCAGAGAGCCCTAGTCTTGTGTGTGACGCCCCAGAATTTAGGAAGAGGAGTAGCGTTCTGCCGCAAGGAGGCGGGTCCAGAGGCTGGAATCGCATGACTGTGTTAGCTTAGAATGTGTGTGCTTGGAGGGAGATGCTAACGGCGACCTCGGGAGAGAGCTAGAAGAGTAACACAGACCAGTGGCACAGAAGAGAGCCCAGAGCACAACCCCTTGCTGGGTGCTCGACTGAGTGACCAGGCCGACAAGACCATTCAGTGGGAAAAGAGTTCAACCAGTGGCATTGGGACGTCTGGATACCTAGATGTGAAAGAAGGATCCTCAGGGCACCTGGGCGCCTCAGTTGGTTACGAGTCGAGTCCGACTTCGGCTCAGGTCATGATTTTGCGGTTCGTGGGTTTGAGCCCCGCGTCGGGCTCTGTGCTGACAGCTAGCTCAGAGCCTGGAGCCTGTCTTCACGTTCTGTGTCTCCCTCTCTCTCTGCCCCTCCCCTGCTCCCACTCTGTGTCCTTCTCTCTCTTTCAAAAAGAAATGAACATTAAAAATTAAAAAAAAAAAAAAAACCTGTGCTTCACAAAAAGGTGCAAAGAGCCTGCAGACTGGGGATTGTTCACAAATCTCGTACCCGATGGGGAACTTGTATTCATGTGTGAAGAACTCTTACAGGGTCACCTGGCTGGCTCAGTGGGTAGAGCATGTGATTCCTGATCTTGGAAAATTTTTTGAAAAAAGATTATTTTTAAATAATCTCTACCCTTAACTTGGGGCTGGAACTCACAAACCCAAGATCAAGAGTCGCACGCTCTACCGACTGAGCCGGCCAGGTGCCCCCATGGGAATTATTTTTTAAATGTGATTTTAAAATCAGGGCACCTGAGTGGCTCAGGCGGTTAAGCATCTGACTCTTGATTTCGGCTCAGGTCATGATCTCACAGTTCAGGGGATCGAGCCCTGCATCAGCTTCTGAGCTGACAGCCTGAGGCCTGCTTGGGATTTTCTGTCTTCGCTCCTCCCCTACTTGCTCACACTCTCTCAAAAATGAGTAAATTTGGGGGGCGCCTGGGTGGCTCAGTCCGTTGAGCATCAGGCTTCAGCTCAGGTCCATGATCTCACAAGTTCGTGGGTTCAAGCCCCGCATCCGGCTCTGTGCTGACAGCTAGCTCAGAGCCTGGAGCCTGCTTCAGATTCTCTATCTCCCTCTTTCTCTGACCTTCCCCTGCTCGTGCTGTCTCTCTCTGTCTCTCAAAAATAAATAAAAAACATTTTTTAAAAAAAGTAAATTCAGAGTGTTTTTATTTCCTTTTTTAAGATTTTTATTTTTAGGGACGCTGGGATGGCTCAGCTTGCTTTTTTGGTGTGCTCAGAAGTGACTTAAAAATGCTTTTTACAATATTTTTTTGTTGAGCTGCTTATATTTTTATGCATATTAACTTGCAGCTTGCATTTTGTTAAGGTAGGTCTCTTGTTTTTATCTCTTGATGATTTTTCCATTAGGCTATTTGATTTTTGTCTTTCATTTGTAGGATTTATGTGTTAGGGATCTTAACATTGTGTTTTATTTAAATGTAACACTTGTCCTAATTAAAAAAAAACGTTTTTAATGTTTATTTTTGAGAGAAAGAGAGTGTGATTTGGGGAAGGAAACACAGAATCCAGAGCAGGGTCCAGGCTCTGAGCTGTCAGCACAGAGCCTGACACGGGGCTTGAACTCACAAAACTCACAAACCACGAGATCATGACCTGAGCCGAAGTCAGACGCATAACCATTGTGCCACCCAGGCACCCTGGTATTATTTTAGTAACAGTTGTAAATGCTTTGCTTTGACTTCTCCGTCACTGAAATAATGATGCATTTCTGATGTGACTGGAATCTATGATTCTGAACATAACATGGTGTATTTTCTGTCTTTACCCATATGTATAGCATTTTTCATGTCCCTTCTTTTTCGCTAGTTATGGTTGCAAACTTTTGTTAATGAAATATCCTTTCTTTTCTTTTTTTTAATGTTTATTTATTTTTGAGAAAGAGACAGAGTGTGAGTGGGGGAGAGGCAGAGAGAGAGGGAGGCACAGAACGCAAAACAGGCTCCCTGCTCTCAACGGTCAGCACAGAGCCTGATGTGGGGCTTGAACCCACAGACCATGAGATCATGATCTGAACCGAAGTCAGATGCTTAACCAACCGAACCACCCAGGCGGCCCTCCTTTCTTTTCTTTTTAAAGTTTATTCATTTGAGTAAGCTCTACACCCAACTCACAACCCAAAAAAAGAAAAACCACTGCATCTAAGTACAATTACTTGTAATGGTCCCACACCGAAAACCTGCCCATCCCTCCGTGAGGAAATAAACCGTAATATCCCATACCCAATATTGGGACACTATATAAAAAGAAAACAGTATTGATACTCAAAACAAATGAATATAAAAATAATGGTCCTCAATGAAAGAAGAGCCAGAACGCGCTCCCACGTGAGGCCGTATAGAAAGAAATATACTCCTGAAACCATCATTGTACTATCAGCTGATATTTAAATAAAACCAAAAATTAAGAATTTCATTTCTTTATCAATCTGCAGAAAGCAGGTTCGTGCTTGCCTGGTTCAAGGGGAGGGGGGGAGGGGTGCCTCGCCACGAGCCACACGAAAACCTCTGAGGACAGCGGGTGTGTTTTTACCTTAGATTTGCACTGATGCTTCCACTGACACCCGTAAATGCCCAAAGTCAGGGAGTGCACGTTTTATTTATTTATTTTTAAGTGGGCTCCACGCTGGGCGGGGCTTGAACTCAGGACCCTGAGATCAAGACCCGAGCTGAGATCAAGGGTCAGGTGCTCAACCGCCTGAGCCACCCAGGCGCCCCTGGATTGGCTACTTTAACTTGGGCAGATTTCCCCCTCATTATTACCTCCGTGAGGCTGTGAATCCAGAAGCAGGGTGGATGATTTCACGCAGTGTCCCCCAGGCTTTGCGGCTATTAGGAAGGGCTGGGTGCGGTGGACAGTCCCCCTCCCTGGGTCCCCTGTGGAGCACAGGTGAACTGTGCTGTCAGACGGGGGACGTGAGAGTTCTCAAGTTCGGGGACGATGGGAAACACGGTACAAGCCCGGTGGGAGCCCAGGAGGAGGCCTCCCTCGTCTTGACCAAACCATCATCAGGTGAAACCAAATGGAACCACCTCCATCAACCGCCAGGGGGAGACAAATCGTGACTTCCTGGTTTTTCACCCTGAGCCATCCCTACAGCGTCCCACCAGCCCCTCTGGAAGGAGTTTTCTCAGCCCCTCGGCATCTTCTGTGATTGGATGAATGGGAGGAGGCTAAGCTGATGGGTGCAGCGGCTCCCATGAGCACCCACGTTACTCCAATTACCTAATCAGCCCCTGCCTCCCATAAGAGACCCACCGAAGAGCTGCATCGGTGTTTCGCCGGAAGCGAGTTGGCCGTTTGTTAAGGAGAGGCACCGAATCAGGTAAAGGAAACTACGTGCTTAAAAAATACGAGCTGTGGTCTGTTTGGAAGTCGTTAAGATTTTCTTGTCATGGCCGCCAGGTGAGGTCAGGTATGTTTTCCGTAGAAGCAGAAGCTCTATGTTCACATCCGTAACGATATGGGAATAGAAAGAACCTCGTCAGGGCTGTGTCACTGAGTTCGGTGAAGTTCTTCAAGGTTACATGCAAAAATCACGTAATGATCTTGTATCAAGTTACAAGTTTATCTTTATTTTTGAGAGAGAGAGAGCTCATGAGTGAGCAGGGACGGGCAGGAAGAGGGAGGAGATGGATCCCAAGTAGGCTCCACATGGAGCTGAATGTGGGGCTCGAACTCACGAACCGCGAGATCGTGACCTGAGCCGAGATCAAGAGACTCCCATATGAGCAATGTGCAGAAACTCCCTGTGGATTAAAATGAATAAGGTAGGGGGTGGGGCTCGGTGGCTCGGTCAGTTAAGTGTCCAACTTCAGCTCAGGTCATAATCTCATGGTTTGTGAGTTCGAGCCCTGCGTCGGGCTCTGTGCTGACAGCTCGGAGCCTGGAGACTGCTTTGAATTCTCTCCCCCCCCCCCGCCCCTCCCTTCCTTGCTCTTTCTCTGTCTCTCAGAAATAAACATTAAAAATGTCTTTTAAAAAACTTCAGGTTCTGTATCTCTCTCTCTCCTCCCACCCCTACTAGCACTCTGTCTCTCTGTCAAAAATAAATGAATGTTAAAAAAATAAAATAAAAAATAGGGGTGCCTGGGTGGCTTAGTCAGTTTATCGTCTGACCTCGGCTCAGGTCGTGATCTCATGGTTCATGGGTTCGAGCCCTGCATCAGGCTCTGAGCTAGCTGTCAGCACATTCTGTGTCTCCCTCTCTCTCTGACCCTCCCCTGCTCACACTGTGTGTCTCTCTCTCAAAAAAAAAAAAAAAGAAAGAAAGAAAGAAAAATATTAAAAATTTGTTTTAATTAAAAAATAAAAAAATAAAACGAATAAGGTAGGTATCAAAACGTAAGTCTCCATAATCGTGAAGTGCTTCTTAAAAACATCTTCAAAAAAGAAAATCTTCAAATGCCACAAATGATGCCCAGCACCAGGATTGGCTGGTGGGTTATGTGCCTGAAAACTGAAAGGTGAACAATAAGAAAGAGAAGAAACAATTCCATGGAGCCAGCTGAGAAGGTGGCCCTTCCCCACAGTAATGAGAAACCCGCCCATCTTCCCAGGGGTCCCGCGTGGTCCCCAGGCAGCAGGCAGCCCACGTGTCTGCTAAAATGCCGACCAAGGCAGGGTTTCCCGTCCCCGTGGCTCTGTCCTTGACTCCGCCCCTCACCTGGGGCCCTTTGGAGTCTGGTGAACTCAAGAAACGCCCTTCAGTTTACTCAGGCCGGGCCAAGAGCACCAGTGAAGACATCCATAAGCTTTCTTCCCTCTTGCGTGTCAAACGCCGCACCCAGGTCTCCCCACTGGCAGAGGAGGGGAGCATGGGTCCCTGTGCTGGGGTTCAAAGTTCCCCTTTCTGCCTCGTCGGAAGCCCATGTTACTCTGAGCACGTGTTCAGCAGTGGTCTTTCTGGAAATGATCCAGAAGTTTGTGACCTTCTATGAAGGTGGTTGAAAGAAATGTTCAAAGCAAATAAAGACTCGATCCTCCGGCAAATCCTGACTCCACAGAAGTCCGGCCCGAGGTTGCCCTGACCACTAGGACATCAGGGCACTTGGTAAAACTCATAATTCATAGAATCCAAAACCTCACCTAAAAGCAGCGTCACCCCAAACGGGGTAGGTGGGGGGAGGGTAGGTTGCTAGCAAACCGTTTGCTTTCTCTGACCTTCATTCCCTTCTTCCGCTCCCTGGTCCCCGCACCGAAGACGGATCATGTTCTCAGCGCCTCGGGCTCCTCATCGGCACACTTGGCTGCAGGGAATGAGCCAAGAACTGTGTTCGAGTGGATTCTGCAAACACTTCTTTTTATTCTTCAGCGGATTAATGACTTTGACTTTTGGAATTACCATCGCAACTCTCTCCTTGGATCCTAGAATATTCTTCTTTGCGGTGACCTTGGCTGCGACCGGCATGGTTTATGTCCTTGTTGTTGGCGTGCTCACCGTCGGGGCACGGTGCAGGTCGGCGGAAGTTCGTGCTCCCCACGCACAAGAATCGTGGCGGTACAGGATCGAACAGATTGAAATTTAGACTCCGCGACACAAAAACCCACTTGCCTATAACTTACCTGAAACCTGGCTATCCTAAGACTTTTGAATCTTTTTAAAGCTTCTTGAGCATTTTAGAAGGAATAAACGTTGGCTTCGGGCTCAGAATGTTCTTGGTCCCTGTTGCCTCTGTAAGGTCTCTTCCTGGGGACCTCCTCTCTCTCAAGCACATGACGGATAAACGAACCCGTTCTCTGTCCCCTGTTGCTGCCCCTCCCCGCCTTCTTGAACATCTCCCTACCATGGCCAAGGACCTACCTGCTGCCTCTCCTTCTGTCCCTTCACGTCTCCCCCTGCAGTCTTCAGTAGGTACACGGGTTCCCAGCCCACGCCCTCCTCACTTACCTTGGGATAAAATGCCCCAGCTTTTCTCTGCTAGCAGATTCCCACTTTCATGGTCCTGTCCTGTCCCTTCACCACTGCGACCTGTGAGCCCCACAACGTCCCTGCAGACACCCATTCTGTCCCCACACAGTCCCTACCATTCCTGGTCAGGTGTCCTGACTTCCCTGACCTTGCCCTTCTGTCTGATTTGTGCTCCCTCTAGAAATACTCGCGACTCCTCACGCCCCTCTTATTCTATGTGCCTGGTCCTACATAAACTCACTTCCACACCAGACCACCCCCGGGCACACGAAATCAAAGGGGCAAATATCTTGGAGCAAATCCAGGGTTGACCGGATGAAGACCGACCGGCTGCCTGCAAAATCACTCTCGCTGACCTCAGAAGGCAGTGCTCACTGCTGTTCTGTCACACTTGCGAGTCGGGCAAGAGTCTGAGACATTCTTTTCTACGATAATTGGCCGGCGAAAAGTCTTTCCTTCACCCTCGACGAGCATTTGGAGGTCCCACGTTGAAAAGGGTGGGGTACCATTCCACCTCCTCTCCGTGGGGATCCTACCGGGCTCCAAGCCCTGCCCCACAGCCCCGGAGCCCCTCTCTCTGAAATACGAAGGAAGACAGAATTTGGAGCATCCTGCCAAGCTCTGCAAACTCGAAGGGCTTTAGAAGACACCGAGCCAGGGCAGGGAACAGGAAACGGAAAAAATACGTTGGTATCAATACTGATCCTGGCATCTTCGGAAGTAGGAGAATGTATTACATAAGTGACATAAGAATAGGGTGTTATAAAGGATCAGGGAAAAGAAAAGCAAGAGCTCTTGGAAATGAAAAACGAGGGCAGAGGGGCAGCTGGGTGACTCAGCTGATTGAGTGTCCAGCTCTTGATTTCGGCTCAGGTCATAATCCCAGGTCGTGGGATCGAGCCCCATCTTGGATTCTGCCCCGAGCCTGAAGCTTGTTGAGACTCCCTCTCTTGCCCCCTCGCATGCTCTCTCTCTCGGAAAAAAAAAGTGAGGATAGAGCTTAAAACTTGAAAAATTTTGGGGGCGCCTGGGGGGCTCAGTTGGTTAAGTATCGGACTTTGGCTCAGGTCCTGATCTCGCAGTCCGTGAGTTTGTCAGCTGTGCTGACAGCTCGGAGCCTGGAGCTGCTTCAGATTCTGTGTCTCCCTCTCTCTCTGCCCCTCCCCCGCTTGCATCTGTCTCTCTCTCTCCCGCTAAAAATAAAATGAAAACATTAAACAATTTTTTAATTAAAAATTTTTTGTATGATAAAGGTGTAGGGATATAATGGAGAAGCAGTTACAATGTGGAAAACTGGGAACGATTGTCCAAAAATCGTGATGAAGCGTGCGCGCGCGTGCACGCACACACACACACACACACACACACAATGGGGCATGGCCTTGAAACATTTTATTGCCCCTAAAGTGGATGTCAAAAACCTCTAAACATTACGGGGCACCTGGCTGGCTCAGTCGGCTCTGCCTGTGGTTCTTGATCTTGGGGTTTAAGCCCCCTGGTGGGCATACAGATTACTTAAAACATCTAAACATCATGGCATTGCACCTTTAAAAACTTAAATCTGGGGCGCCCGGGTGGCTCAGTCAGTTAAGCATCCCGCTTCAGCTCGGGTCACGATCTCACGGTACACGAGTTCGAGCCCCGCGTCAGGCTCTGTGCTGACAGCTCAGAGCCTGGAGCCTGCTTGAGAGTCTGTGTCTCCCCCTCTCTCTTTCTCTCACCCACTCGTGTTCCCTCTCTCTCTATCTTTCTCTCAAAAATCAATAAACTTGGGGCACCCGGGTGGCTCAGTCGGTTAAGCGTCCGGCTTCGACTCAGGTCATGATCTCACGGTTCGTGGGTTCGAGCCCTGCGTCGGGCTCTGTGCTGACAGCTCGGTTGAAGTCTGCGGGGAAGCCCCTGCCTGACTTCTCCCCTTCCTACCTCTTTTCTCAGACGTAACCCAGGGAAGGAATAATCATGGCCCCCAGAGGTATCACTTCCAAATCCCTGGCTCCTGTGGATCTGTTACCCTCCATGGAAAAGGGGACTTTGCAGGTGTGAGTAAGTAAAGGACTTTGAAACTGAGGAAGTGTCTTAGATTAGCCAGGTGGGCCTGATGTAATCCCCAGGGTCTTTGCAGAAGGGAAAGCAGGAGGCTCAGAGGGAAGGGGGTGTGAGCCCGAGGCCGAGGCCGGGCAGATGTGGCACCAGGAACCACGGGGACCAGAAAGTGGGAAAAGCGAGGAAAGAGACTCTCGCCTCGGGGTTCCAGGCGGAACGTGACCCTGCTGGCACCTTGACACTGGCCCCGTGAGACCCACTGGGGACTTCAGGCCTCCAGAACCGTAAGAGAATAAACGTGTGTGTGTTGGACGCTGGTAGGTCTGTGGGAGGGGTGACCTCGGAGAAGGACATGAGTGCCATCTCCAGTTCCCGGACCTCTGCTGCCGAGTCCGCTTTGCTGGCAGCTCCTGGGCAGCATGGTTTTTATCTCACACAGGATTGTGTTCATCCCTGGCAGCTTGATTTGGGAATCTTATTTTTTTTTTAATGTTTATTTAGTTTTGAGAGAAACAGAGAGCAAGAACAGGCAAGGGAGGGGCAGAAAGAGAGAGGGAGACACAGGATCCAAAGTAGGTTCCAGGTTCTGAGCTGTCAGCACAGAGCCCGATGCGGGGCTCGAATCTACGAACTGCAAGATCATGATCTGATCTGAAGTCAGATGCTTAACCGACTGAGCCACCCAGGCACCCCTGGGTCTTTTTTTATTTTTTTTAAACACCTATTCCGAGTCTGTACTACACACTTTCAGGCTTTCCTCTACTTTCCGGAACACGTGGGATGCAGTTGTAATAACTTTTTGCGGTGTCCTCCCTGGGTCACGTGGTCGGGTGGCCGGTGATTTTCCGGACTCTTGTCACTGTTCTTGAGCTCTGTTTGGAACGCCGCCGCGTTGCCTGAAATCCTTTGCTCTCAGGTCCAGCTTTCAGGGCTTGGTAAGCAGCGACCAGAGCGTTGCTGAGGATCAGGCTGAGTCTTCCTGCCGGCCAGCGCCCCCAACTCCTCCCCTCCCACCCTAGAATCATGAAGTTTATTTTCACCTCAGGGGGCCCACAGGGCCGTGCCTCTGTCCCCTCCCTGGGCTGTGGCCTGGAATCTCTACGCAGTGAGCTGGGGACAAAGGTAGGGCTCAGTGGCAGTCCATCTGGGCAGCTGCAGCAAAAGACCACAGACAGGGGTGGGGGGTGGGATGGGAGGGCTGGGGGCGGGGGGAAGGGCTTATGAGCTACAGAAATCCACTTCTCGGAGTTCTGGAGGCTGGAGGACCGAGAGCAAGCAGGGTGCGGGCAGGCCGCAGGGGGTGGGGCTCTGCGGGCTGCAGAGTTCTGGCTGGTCACGTGGCAGGAAGGCGGCACCTCTGCAGGGTGTCCGAGGGAGGGCGCTGATCCCATTCCTGCCGAGTCCGCCCTCACGGCCCTCTAAATGCCCTCGCCTCGGGGCTAGGGTCCAACATGGCGTTCGTGGGGGGAGCACTGATCATAGCTCATCTTGCTTGTTTACTTCCTGTTCCCTGGGCTCACTGGCCGGCCTGGTGTGATGTCCAGTAACTAGAAAACCGTCTTTTTCTAAACTCCATCTGATCCTCTAGGGGTCTCAGGCAATGGGGTGTGTCTGACCCCTGTTTCTCCATCCTGACCAAAGCAGAAGTCTTGATTTTATGTAATTTTAACTGATTTATTATTTTAAAAACTTTAATGTTTATTTTTGCGACAGAGAGACAGAACATGGGGAGAGGGGGCAGGTAGCAGCAGAGAGAGAAGGACACAGAGAATCCGAAGCAGGCTCCAGGCTTTGAGCTGTCAGCACAGAGCCCGATGTGGGGCTCGAACTCAGAACTGTGAGATCATGGCCGGAGCTGAAGTTAGATGCTCAACTGACTGAGCCACCCAGGCGCCCCACTAATTTATTGTTTAAAAAATGTTGATTTATTTTTAAGAGAGATAGAGAGGGAGCAGGGGAGGGGCAGAGAGAGAGAGGGGGGACAGAGGACCCCAAGTAGGCTCAACACTGACAGCAGAGAGCCTGATATGGGGCTGGATCAAAGTCATGAACTGAGAGATCATGACCTGAGTGGAAGTCGGATGCTCAACTGCCTGAGCCACCCAGGTGCCCTTAACTAATTTAAATAGTCACACGTGGGGAGGGGCCTCTGTACTGGACAGTGTGGGTGTAGACTTGTCACCACACAGGACATCCACACTTACAGGTCTATCCCCCCCTCCGGGGCTGCCTGCTCCTTGAAGAAAAATACTGTCTATTGATGTATCTCAGCACCAAGCCTACCACGGACACTCAAACCATTGTCCAACGAAAAAGTGAAGAATATAGTTTTTATCATTGGCTTTGAATAAACCTTAGAAATCAATGAGTCCGATGCCCCCACTTTGCAGACATGGAAGATAAGGCTGAGGGGGATTATGTAATCTGCCCAAGGTTGTTCAGCCAGGCGGAGACCAACCAAGCCCTAGAACTTGAACTTTCTGGTTCTTGGTCCAGTGGTTATTTTACTATATCACTCTTTTAACAACATTTGTCTCAGTAAAATTGTGGAGTGTATATTTGTTTTAAATTTGTTACAACTCTAAGAATTCCCAGTTTTTGGTATTGAATCTAATATTACTGAACCACCAAAATAAAAGAATCTTATAGGTCTCTTGTGGTTCCCTGGACACATCAAAATGCTATTGTCACTCATGAGTCCATGGATAACTGGTGAAAGCTGAACAATGTCCATTTCTTGCCTTGGAGAGTAGAATACGTTAACATTGGGAGGAGCTAGGAGAAAAGCACATAGGACTTCCCTGTGAGTTTCTTAGGAATATCCTGTGAATCTATAATGACTTCAAAATGACAAGTTAAAAGTTTAAACAGTAGTAAAACGCAGACAATTGTAACGAAAAAAATTAAGGTCACTTTTTCTATTTGAAAGGGACCAGAAATGTCATTGTAATTATAAGAACTGGCCACAAGGGGTCACTAGTGGCCTGCCAAAGCGCTTTGAAACTTGCTTTCCCTCCCTTTTCCCTAGAGTTGTCATTTTTTTCTGTATTAATTAATTTTTAAAAATTTACATCCAAGTTAGTTAGCATATAGTGCAATAATGATTTCAGGAGGAGAATCCACTGATTCATCCCCTAAATAGAACATCCCAACAAGTGACCTCCTTAATGCCCCCTGCCCATTCAGCCCCTCCCCCTCTCCCCAAAACCTCTGGCAACTCAATTTGTTTTCTGTATTTAAGAGTCTCTTATGTTTTGTCCCCTCCCTTTTTATATACATTTTTTCTTCCCTTCCCTTTTGTTCATCTGTTTTGTATCTTAAATTCTACAAACGAGTGACATCATACATTTGCGTTTCTCTAATTTTGCTTAGCATAACATACTCTAATTCCATCCATGTTGTTGCAAATGGCAAGATTGTATTCTTTCTGATTGCTGAGTAGTACTCCATTGTATATATATATATATATATACACCACATCTTCTTTATCTGTTCATCCATTGATGGACATTTGGACTCTTTACGTACTTTGGCTATTGTGGACAGTGCTGCTATAAACATTGGGGTGCATGTGCCCCTTTGAAACCACACACCTGTATCCCTTGGATAAATACATAATAGTGTGATTGCTGGGTCGTAAGATAGTTCTATTTTTAATTTTTTGAGGGATCTCCATACTGCTTTCCAGAGGGACTGCACCAGCTGGCATTCCCACCAGCAGTGCGAAAGAGGTCCTCTTTAAGAGATGTCATTCTTGAAACGACTTGACTTATTGTCTGATGCCTTCAAATAGAACGTAAAACTGCCATATACGTTTTTTGACCTTTACTTAGTAAGTAATCTCTACCCCCAAGCTGGGGCTCGAACTTACGACCCCAAGATCAAGTGTTGCATGCCCTACTGGCTGAGCGAGCCAGGTGCCCCAAAACGGCTATATTCAAGCATAGTTGTTTTGTAAATTTTTAAAAATTTGAGTTTATTTTAAAAGAAAGACAGAGAGAGCAGGCGGGAAAGGGGCAGAGAAAGAGGGAGACCGAGAATCCCAAGCAGGCTCCACATTGTCAGCACCGAGCCCGATGTGGGGCTCAGACCCACTAACAGTGAGATCATGACCTGAGCAGAAACCAAGAGTCAGATGCTTAACCAACTGAGCCCCCCAGACACCCCAAACATAGTTTTATTGAGAGCCTTGTGAAATCTCAGCATCCCATTATTTTTTAGGTGAAAAAACAGGAAAAGCCTAAGAAAAGGAATGGAGTTTAAAAAAGGCAAATTGTGGGGCACGTAGGTGGCTGTTGGCTAAGCATCTGGCTTCGGCTCAGGGAATGATCTCACGGTTCGTGGGTTCAAGCCCCACATCGGGCTCTGTGTTGACAGCTCAGAGCCTGGAGCCTGCTTCAGATTCTGTGTCTCCCTCTCTTACCCTCCTATGCTCGCACTGTCTCTCTCTGTCTCTCAAAAATAAATAAAAAACATTAAAAAAAATTTTTTTAAAGGCAAATTGTGGGGTTGGGGCAGGTGCCTGGGTGGCTCCATCTGTTGAGCATCTGGCTCTTGATCTTGGCTCAGGTCACGATCTCACTTTTCACGAGTTCAAGCCCCAAGTCTGGCTCTGCGTGGACAGCACGGAGCCTACTTGAAGTTCTCTCTCTGTCTCTCTCTCTCTCTCACCCTCTCCTCTCTTTCTCTCTACCCCTCCCCAGCTTGCTGTCTCTCAAAATAAATAATTTATTTTTAAAGACAAAGGGGACATTGTCTAGAGGAACCGCCCTTTCCTCTAGTGTGGTCTGTAGACTCAGAGTTCGTGAGAAATGCCAAACCTCAGGTCCTTTCCCAGATCTATGGAGTCAGATTCCCAACAGGTCAGAGGACTGATGCCTTTGGCCCAGCGATGGCTCTGATTAAACCAACAGAGTAATGTCTGTACAGACAGGTGTATACACATAAAACATAGACATTGTATTAAATATTTATTACACATCAAACTTCGGCTCTCATCTTGCAACAAGAACAGAAATTTAGTGATAACTCGTTTTAGAAACTCAAACCAAAACATTAGTCATGTTTTATTTATTTTTTTTTTATAAAATGTTTTCTTTTTTTTATTTTTGAGAGGAGAGACAGCATGAGCAGGAGAGGGTCAGAGAGAGAGGGAGACACAGAATCTAAAGACAGGCTCCAGGCTCTGAGCTGTCAGCACAGAGCCAACGTGGGGCTCGAACCCACGAACTGTGAGATCATGACCTGAGCCGAAGTCGGACGCTTAACCGACTGAACCACCAGGTGCTCCAATGTTAGTCATGTTTTAAATATTTTAGTGATAATGGTTGATTTACCTGATCTGTTGGCTTTTCAATGAAATAATATATTCTACTGTCACTTAATAATTACTGAATTCCAAGAGTGTGTCAGATGTCACCTCCTTTCTTCAGACTGGCATGAAGTGTAAATGGGGTTAGAGAAGTATAAATGTTGCCAGGATGCTCTCAGAATGTTCTACAATAAAACCTTCGGGGTTTCATGGGAAAATATTTCACTTTTCTCCAATAGTACTTTGACTTTTTAATCTTCTGATATGGACATTTTCTAGATCCACTACATTCTCTTCTGGCACTGATGAGGACAGTTCATTTTTCCATATCCTTCCTCCTAACTTCTGTATTTGCTCTGGAACATTCTAGTGCTCCTCTGGGGTCTTTTGCCTTCCACAATGGATTCTTCATATGAATGGCTTTTGTAATATTAACATTTCTTCACTGTATTAAAGCTATTTTATGGGGCGCCTGGGTGGCTCAGTCGGTTAAGCGTCCGGCTTCACCTCAGGTCATGATCTCGTGGTCTGTGAGTTCGAGCCCCGCATTGGACTCTGTGCTGACAGCTCAGAGCCTGGAGCCTGCTTTGGATTCTGTGTCTCCCTCTCTCTCTGCCCCTCCCCCACTTGTTCTCTCTCTCTCTCTCTCTCTCTCTCTCTCTCAAAAATAAAACATTAAAACAATTTTTCAAAAAGCATGCGTGTAGCATTTCATATTTAGTTGGGGAAAATCCAGCCAGCGGGAGATCACAGAGTACCCGAACTGACTGACATGTCCCCCTGAGAGAGGCCTGCTCCCAGGGAGGAAGCAGAGCAGAGCCTGATAAGATCAGCAAAGGCCGGAACAAAATGCAAAAACAAGGGAGGAACAGTCAACAAGGAGATGTGAAGACCTAGGGAGCAAACTGTCCTTCAAGAAAGCCAGAGCTGAACAGAATTCAGTGAGTTTGCAAACAGAAGAGCAGAGCTGGGGGTTTCGAACCATGTGCTTTTGACCATGAAAAAAATTCAGCTCTGGCAATTACTTGCCTCACGAAGGCAATTAAGTCAAAATTCCGAAAAAGGCCGTGAAGTAAAATAGCTTTAAAAAAATTGTTTAAAGAGAGAGACAGAGCATGTGCAGGGGAGGGACAGAGAGAGAGGGAGGGAGACACAGAATCGGAAGCAGGCTCCAGGCTCCAAGCTGTCAGCACAGAGCCCGATGCGGGGCTCGAACTCGTGAACCGGTGAGATCATGACCTGAGCTGAAATCAGACTCTTAACCCACTGCACCACCCCCGTGCCCCTCCCACAATCTAGATTTAGAATGCATTCACATTTCTTCCTTTTGGTAAATGTCTTTTAAATGTTGACTTAAATTTTGCTGGAAATCAGTCTAGAGGCGCAGATGTAAGTCTGAGCCCAGTGCATTTTATAACAACCCCGCATACGGTAAAAATGGCTTTGGACGCATTTTTGGAAACATTCACGTGTTTACTTAAGGGGGAAGGTATGTGCTCTTTATATTTATGGTTTCTGCGAATTTCCTAATAAGCCTTGGCACCCTGCCAAAGGGATACAAATGACTGAGTAAAATTTATGATCCTTGAGTATGTTTAGAAAAAAAAAGTCATCGCTTGATTGTAGATCTGCTGGATCAATGGGGCCTGACAGCCGTTTCCTTCCACTGAGACAGGAAGTATCTTTTCAACTGCAATGTTGGTGGTGAGCTACCTTCTGATGTCTCGTTGATTTTTCTCATTTATACACCTCCCAACGACCTCACATCTTTAAAAAATTTCTTTTCATTGTTTTTTATTTTGGAGAGACAGAGAGAGACGGAGAATCTGAAGCTGTCAGCACAGAGCCCAACTTGGGGCTCGAACCCATGAACCGTGAGATCATGACCTGAGCTGAAGTCGGACGCTCAACCGACGGAGCCACCCAGGCGCCCTCAGCCTCGCATCTTTTTTTTTTTTAATTTTTTTTAATGTTTTATTTATTTTTGATACAGAGAGAGACAGAGCATGAGAGGGGGAGGGGCAGAGAGAGAAGGAGACACAGAACCCAAAGCAGGCTCCAGGCCCTGAGCTAGCCGTCAGCACAGAGCCCGACGTGGGGCTTGAACCCACGAATGTGAGATCTGACGTGAGCAGAAGTCGGAGGTTTAACCGACTAAGCCACCCAGGCGCCCTCAGCCTCGCATCTTAAAAGACAAAGATCCTGGCCTCTCCCTTCCAACAGATTAGGTTCCCTGGATGTGTTTGTGCTTCGTCACAGGGTCCCGGTGGTCCTGCTGGATGCAGAGTCCGTTTTCCAAACCCACATCCTGGAGGAACTTGGGGTTGTGCGTTTCATCCTGAGAATCTTGAGTGTGGGAGCCGTCACTGGTAGACTGGCCGGCCCGGCAAACCGCTCTGAATGCACTTGGCATTTGCGTTTGTTGGAAACGTGAAGGAAACTCCCTGGGTTCTGTCCACGGCCCCTGCCGGGCCCTTCCCGGTGGCCTGGGCTCCAGAGCCTGGAGGCAGTAGAAAGTACTGGCAAGACTAACTCCATACCTAGAGGGCTGCGGGAGGAAAAATCCTCTGGGAATAGGTATTGAGGGGAGACAGAACACACGGAAAAGGGATCCCCTATACCCAACACTGCCGGGGGGTGGGTGGGGGGCGGGAAGTAGGGGCCAGAACTGGACCTGGATCTGGGAAGGGAGTGCCCCTGATTTCCGGTGCTGCTCAGTTCTCAGAAGCTACAAGGATCTAACTGGGGTTTTTTCCTGGTAAATGTGTTGTCTCCCCAGATACAAGCAGGGGACTGTGATACACCGCGACGTTAAACTTAGTATCAAACCCGGAAAGAAAAAAATGTCTTTCAGGAGCAAAGATCTGCTTTCCTTTTTATCTTTATTTGTTTTGAGGGAGAGAGTGTATGAGCGGAGGAAGGGCAGAGAGAGAGGGACAGAGAGCAAATCCCAAGCAGGCTCCGCCCTGTCCGTGCAGAGCCCGATGCGGGGCTCGAACTCAGGAACTGCAAGATGGTGACCTGAGCTGAAGTCAGACGCCCAACCGGCTGAGCCCCCCGGGCACCCCAAAGATCTGCCTTCCTCCCAGCGTGCAGAGTATCCTCCAGGAGAGCTCCTAAAAAATTACTGGGGGAAAATGCTGACAAGTAAAATACAAAGTCTGTCTGATTATCCCCCAAATCACTTACGTAACTGCTACCCCCCTTTGAATAATCAGGGCTCTCCTGCCTTATCTAATGTTTAGTAGCCAGCTTGTAGTTAGTTACGTATTCAACTTGATGTCCAGGCAACCAGCCCACGGGAATAAAGGAATCCAGACAATATTTTTTGCAAGTTTCAGGGCACCTGGGTGTAGCTCAGTCACTTAAGCATCCAGCTTCGGCTCAGGTCATGATCTCACGGCTCGTAGGTTCAAGTCCCACATCGGGCTCTGTGCTGACAGCTCAGAGCCTGGAGCCTGCTTCCGATTCTGTGTCTCCCTCTCCTTCAGACCGTCCCCTACTCACGCTCTTTCTATATATATCTCTCTGTCTCTCAAAAATAAATAAAAAACATTAAGAAAATTTTTTTTAAAATTTTTTTGCAGGTTTCTTATATTTCAGCATTTTGTCAAAGCTTAATATGTAAGAAGGGTAGGCGAGGTGATTCACAGAGATTGTCCCCTTCACTTGACGATTCGAGAAGGAGTGGAATAATAGTAAACTTTTCTACGCTGCACGTCAGGGTTCCAGCACGGAGTTCCACATGCCTGGTTGACAAATGTCAGCGCACGTGGCTTGTATTCTCTTCGTGCGGTCGCTTGGCAAACATTCAGCGTGTGTCTTTCCCATTCTGAGTGCCATCACATTTCCTTTTCTGAGACTGGTATGTCATGTTAGCAGACAGATCATTTTCATAATTATTATTTTAAGTTTATTTATTAATTGGGGGGAAGGACAGAGAGAGAGGGAGAGGGAGAGAGAGAATCCCAAGCAGGCTCCACACCGTCAGCGCGCACAGAGCCCGACAGGGGGCTCAAACCCACGAACTGTAGGATCACGACCCAAGCTGGGATCAAGAGCCAGACACTTCACTGAGCCACACAGACACCCCCCATTCTTCTTCTTGGATGGTGTCCCTCTGGTCAGTTTGTTTTTGTATATAGTGATGATGGTCCCGTGATGGAGGCTGCATCTTTTTTTTTTTTATGTTTTTATTTATTTTGGATACAGAGAGAGAGACAGAGCATGAGAGGGGGAGGGGCAGAGAGAGAAGGAGACACAGAACTGGAAGCAAGCTCCAGGCTCTGAGCTAGCTGTCAGCACAGAGCCCGATGCGGGGCTCGAACCCACGAACGTGAGATCTGACCTGAGCCGAAGTCAGAGGCTTAACTGACTGAGCCACCCAGGCGCCCCGAGGCTGCATCTTCAAGGCAGTGAGCCTCAGACGTTTTCCTGCTTCAGTGCACCCAGGAGATCAGCCACCCCTCCATCATGCCCCTTAGGGACAGTTTCTCTGAAGGCACTGACTCCACGAGGGGTGGGGCGAGCAAGGAACACGGTTCCCAGTGTCTGCGGGGGGAGGGGGCTGGTGTGGCATGCCGGTGCCCATCACACTCCCAAGACTGTGCTTCCGTGCTCATTAGCTCCTCTGGGGAAAGGTAGTTGCTAGCTGGGGAACATACTCTCCGCGCCATGCGCCTTACCTACAACACATGATTCCGCTCTCACCAGGCGGGGGCGGGGGGGGGGCACCGTCCACATTTACAGGTGATGGAGCCGAGCATCGGAGCTGTGGGACGCTGGCCCACCCAGACGGCAGGGAGCAAGTGGGGAATTATCCCGTGTCGCCCAGAGCCCAGAACCCGGCTCCTTTCTCCTAGCGGCTACTTAGTTCTCAGATGCTCATTGTCTTCGTCTGTTTGGCTGCTCCAGCAGAGTGTCATAGCCCGAGGGGCTTAAACATTGATTTCTCAGGGCGCCTGGGAGGGTCAGTCATTAAGCATCCGGCTTCGGCTCAGGTCACGATCTCACGGTTTGTGTGTTCGAGCCCCGCATGAGGCTCTGTGCTGACTGCTAGCTCAGAGCCTGGAGCCTGCTTCAGATTCTGTGTCTCCTTCTCTCTCTGCCTCACCCTCGCTCACACTATGTTTCTCTCAAAAATAAGTAAGCATTAGAAAAAATTTTTAAAAATACACATTTGTTTCTCACAGCTCTGAAGGCTGGGAAATCCAAGAACAAGGTGCTGGCGGGTGAGACCCCCTTCTGGCCTGCAGACGGCCACCTTCACACGGTGGAGACAGACGTGTCCCTGGGGCCTCTCTCAGGAGGGCACTGGTCCCCATTCAGGAGGACTCTGCTGTCATGACCTAATCACTTCCCAAAGGCCCTACTTCTTCACCATCACCCTGGGGATTCGGCTTTTAGGGGGACATATAAATTCATCCCAGAACATTCACCTTATTGGGAGGAGTGTGAGTGAGAGAGTGTGGTATTTATCAAAATGCAGAACGTTATTTTCTTTCTAGGATATAAATACGTAAAACAAACCATTTTCATCATGTGTGCAGGCCAGCTTCTGCTGAGAATCTTGGAGACCTTTATTTTTTATTAAAACTTTTTTTTTAATGTTTATTTTTGAGAGAGAGCGAGAGAGAGACAGAGTGTGAGCAGGGAGAGGCAGAGAGAGGAGTGAATCCGAAGCAGGTTCCAGGCTCCGAGCTGTCAGCACAGAGCCCAACTCGGGGTTCGAACTCATGAACTGTGAGATCATGACCTGAGCCAAGCTGGACACTTAACGGACTGAGCCACCCAGGCACCCTGAATCTCGGAGACCTTTACACGCAAAACAGAACTCACACAGAGGGGTGGGATCTGCTGCCCGGGGACCCCACGGCCAGAGGAGCACTGGTGAGCGCCTTCCCATTGGGATGTCTAATTTAGTGCCCAGCCAGACAGAAAACCAAGGTCACCAGAAATAGTCCTATATACTGACTCCTACTACAGTCAGGTAACAAGGGGCTGACCCCCTGTCGTATCCAGGGGAAGAAGACTGAAATCACAAGCGGATAGGATAGAACACACTTAGGAGAAACAAACCTATATAAAATGGTTTCTCTTGAGAATCCAAGTCGTCCGTTCTCAGGATGAAGTCTGGTGGGGAGGCTATTTGTGGTGACTTGGATGGGCTCCATGGCATCCCGGCGTACTTCCGAGAGGAAGAAGAGAGCCGGAGAAGGCGGAGCTATGGCAGCAGAGTCGGAGCCAGGCATGCAGTTGCAGGGAGACACTGGGGGCCAAGGAATCCGGGCTAGAAGCTGGGAAGGGCAAAGAGAAGATTCTCTCCTGCAGCCTCCCAGAGGAAACCAGGCCCGTCAGCACCTTGACTTTAGCCCGGGGAAGCCCATTTCATTTATTTAAAAAATTTTTTTTTACTGTTTTTATTTATTTGAAAGAGAGAGAGAGACAGCATGAGCAGGGGAGGGGCAGAGAAAGAGGGAGACACAGGATCCGAAGCAGGCTCCAGGCTCTGAGCTGTTAGCATAAAGCCCGACGTGGGGCTCGAACCCACGAACTGTGAGATCATGACCTGAGCCGAACCCGGATGCTTGATCGACTGAGCCACCCAGGTGCTCCAAGGGAAGCCCATTTCAGACGGCAGAAAATTAATGCGTTGTTTTAAGGCGTTGAGTTTGTGATGAGTTGTTACAGCAGAGACAGGAGACGAATACAGGCCCGTCGAGTTCTGCCCTGCACTGGCAGAATGGTGTGCCTCTGCTGTGGATTTACGGTGTCA